>JACOMQ010004497.1:0-18432 GCA_014843705.1 Euphrasia arctica
TATATATATATATATATATATATATATATATATATATATAAACTAATTTGATTACTATTGACAGTTGTGTTTTTACTTTTTAATGAATTCATCCAGAATGATGACGGAAGAATCCCACTGTTCTCTATTCCACGGAGTGCGATAGCGGAGAACCCATATACAAGCTTACTTCTCTGTTCTTATTCTCCATCTAGCAAGATTATGGATGGCACATTAACTTGGTGCCAGAACCTCACTTCTGAGGTAATTATTTTCTCAAGTAGTCAAGTGTTATTGGTACATTATATAACCATAAAATGGTTGATCAATATGCCTTATCGACAGTTGCTCACAGCTGTTGAACTTGGACTTCTAAAAGGTCGTCATCCGCTTTTGAGAGATATTGATGTCACTATAAACCCTTCAAAGGGTTTAGAACTGGTGAAAGGTAGATATTCTAGTAAAAAGGCGAGAGTTGACATGCTCCTGGATCTTACTAATGAAAATTCTAAAAACCCACCATTAGATATGTTTCATGCAAATGATACAGTCACAACCAATCAATCACGATCTGTAAAAGATTTTGGAGCACTACCGTTTTCGAAAAAAGGATTGCAACAAGTGGATAACTTAGGGAGACAATCTGGTGCTGCTGTTGATGCTGAGGTAGAGGAAGTAGTGAATGATGATGAAAGAGGACAAGTACTACAGACTGCACAAGTGGTGATGAATATGGTTGATACTTTGTCGGATGAACAGAAGAAGAAGGTACTCTTCATCATTGTGTTGTTATGCCTGTTTTGCCAGTTTCCGGAGGCTATGCCTCTTTTGCTATATACAACTCCATCAGTTTCTGGATGCTATCCCCCTTTTGCTAGTTTTCGGAGGCTATGCTCTTGTTGCTAGGTTTTAGAGGCTATGCTGGTTGTGAAGCATTGGAATATTTACCATAATGTCATGTTACCATACAGATATATAGTCAGTGCATGTAGAGTTTTGTATTACAAACTTTAAATTTGATGCTTATTTAATGTACATGAAGAAGGCAACCTAAAAAAGATTATGTTTATTATCTGCAGGTCCTTAATGTTGTGGGTCGAGGAGAAACAGTAATAAAAGCTTTGCAAGATGCTGTGCCAGAGGATGTTCGCGGAAAGCTTACAACTGCTGTTTCTGGGATCTTGCAGGAGCGTGGGTCTAATCTAAAACTTGATAAACTAATAAGCCTAGGAAAAATTCCTGACATGGGAGCAGAACCAACCTCGAACATTCAAGTGATAAAAACAAATAATGATGAGAATGTTCACTCTCTGGATCAAAAGAAGACAATTGATGACTCTGGAGATGGTTCCGGTAAAGCTGATCATATCTCTGACAGCCCTCCTGGTGTTGTGGAATTAGAGAAACAGTCATCGGAGATTGCGCAGAGACCCAATGATACGGATACCAGTAACCTTGGTCGCAGTGGTCCTGATTCAGAAAGTGTGAACATGAAAGACGCTGAAAGTTCTGAAGATGAACATTTATCTGAGGTTGGTCCAAGCCAAAGTTCTGAAAAGGAAATTGTGCCAGAAATAAATGCTAATCAAAAGAATTCCAATGTGGTTGAAGGATCTGGTGGACCTGATGATATTATTTCCGATCAAATCAAGGTGAAACGAGAAAACCATAATGATGAATTGGGCTTGTTGGAGGAGAATAATAAGCAAATAAATGATTTATCAAATGATGATCAGAATAAGATGTCTGAAGCCTTTAACAAAGAGGTTAAGTCTTCAGATCCAAGCAGTGAAGCAGAAAGCAATCAGGGGAATGAAGAAAAGGGCCCAGTGTCTAATTCAAGCCAAGATACTGGTGGTTCTCCTCGCTTTAACGTATCTCAGGCATTAGATGCATTAACAGTATTTGATGATTCTACCCAAGTTGCTGTTAACAGTGTATTCAATGTGATTGAGGGCATGATTGATCAGCTGGAAGTAAAGGAACATGAAAATGAAGAGAAGAATGGAAATAATAAAAATGAAGTTAATGGAGTAGGCGAGATGAAGGAGAAATATAATGAACATGGTGAACACAATAGTATAATAGTTCTGATACAAAAATTACAAAGAGCCAGCTCGGGGCAGAAAATGAAATTAGTATGGTGCCTGCATCTGAACAACGTCCAGCTGGTGATTCTTTGAAATGTTCGAGTAGCAGCTCAGAAAATGCCTAGTAATATTTCTATTATTTCATCTGAAGATCCACTTTACAGAGAGTACCTGAAAACATATCTTTTGAAGATGAGAAATGCTAAGCCTCCTGATATGGACAAGAAGACAGCTTTACATCATTTAGACTACATTCCAGAAGGTCAGTTTAAGGTTTTAGGGCAGATACAAGCGAATAACGCTTCTGTTGACGCACATGCAATTCATGCAGGTGGTTTTAGAGAAGACCAGACTAAGACACAGCCAAAATCTAAGGAAACCGATAATATTCTTGAACCCTCTTATGTAATATTGGAATCTGGCAACTCACAGGACCAAAATGAAGAACTTGAGGAAATGGATACTGTGAATGGAAATTCTGAACTTGGTGATACTGAGTTTGAAGAATCCAAGCTTTTTATCAAAAATATTATCTTAAAATGTTTAAAAATCGAAGTTGGCCGTAGAGCCAGTGTGACTGACATGGAAGAACTGGAGCTCAAACATGCTGTAGAAATTGAATTTGTTGCAGACGCTGTATCAATGGCAGCAGGGCCAACAAAGCTGTATATGAGTAAAGGGAATGTCAATCAGTCAGAAGAGCTTGGCAGCCTTGATGGGGAGAACATAATAAAGGCTATTTCATCAGCATTTCAGGATACCCAATATCTAAGAAGAGTGTTGCCTGTTGGTGTTGTTGTGGGATCTAGTTTAGCTGAACTCAAGAAGTTTTTCAATGTTTCTACATTGATTGGTAATGATGTAGAACATCTGACCCTTGATCAGGTTGATAAATCGACGAAGAGTCTTGTCCAAACTGGCGAAAAGGGGAAGAGTGGAAGGGTTTTAAGGAGAATAGAAAATAAGGGTGATAGTGGTGATTTAGTGGGTGAACAAGTGGATATCATTGATCTTGTAGTTGAAAATTCAAATAACAACGGAGTTATGGTTGGTGCTCTTACAGCTGCTTTGGGGGCATCTGCTTTATTTGCTAATCAATCGGTAATTAAATATTTTTTGACAATTCGTGATTTAATTAAGTTTTAAATTACATGTTAGATGTTTTTATTTTGAGACCTTCATGGACTTTTATGTTCCTCTTTTGCTTGCATGTATCAGTTTGGCCCAATTCTGCTAAACTTTGAATGCTACTAATCAACACATTCTTTAAAAAGAGTTCAAACCCCACCTTTACTATTGATGACTATCACAATTGGTTCGAAAAGTTTTTGGTGGCCTTTTCTGACCATTTCTATTGGATTAATGTTAGACCATATGTTTGTTAACAGTTGATACTCGTACATTCTGAAATGAAATGAAATTGTTTATAAAGGGCCTATTATTATGCATTGTTGATGGGATTGTAGATATCGATACCTCCCTGTAATTTATGCGCCTTGTACTCGGTGAAAGCAAAAGACCCTCATAAATTTACCAAACAATCTTCTTGCAGAATACTGGAACCGAAAGAACTGTAAACGAGACCATGAAAGAGAAAGAAAACGGAAAAGATTCCTCCATTAATCTAGATGAAATGCCTAATAAAACTCCGAACAACATAGTCACAAGCCTGGTAGAGAAAGCTATGTCTGTTGCTAGTCCTATGGTTCCAATGAAGGAAGGTGGGGAAGTGGATCAAGAAAGGTTAAACATATCTATCCATTAGTTTATATATCTTATCATTGTATATTCTGTCCTAAAAGTTATTTTCTTACTTGAGAAGGCGTTGAATGTTTGCCTCTTTGAAATAGGCTGGTCTCTATGCTCACAGAACTGGGACAGAAGGAGGGATTGTTGGGACTTGTTGGCAAAGTAGCTTTACTTTGGGGTGGAATACGTGGTGCTGATATGATGCGTATTATTATTATTATTATTAGTATTAGTAGTATTAGTAGCGGCAGTAGTAAGTACTAGGGTTTGGACTTTACTTTACAAATTGATGAGTGGTTTAAGTTTGGTCAACCCTTGAACCAAAATTCATCAAACTCTTAATTTATACAGAAGTATCTTAAATATGGTTTGAGACTGAGTAAAGTTCAATTTCAGTAGAGTAAAGCCTATGATCATTGTGCTACTGGAAATATCAATGTTACGAGGGTGCCCTATAAAATTGCTAGGAAATATCTAAAAAGCTCGGTGTCACGAGCCTTAAATTACTAAGAGTGTCCTGTGATATTTGAATCTAAGTCACCTTGTGTACAATTTTAAAATTGATGTCTTCCACGTACATTTAGATTTGAAAATGTAGAGCAAAAAAGTTTCATTCATTGTTAGCTAGAGGTTCCATATCAATGTAAAACTTGAGCTCTATTTTTATAAAAATTAAATACGAACCAAACATAAACGTACCTTACTGACGTATTTTTAGTTAGGGGTGGGCGTGGGACGGGACGGGATTAGAAGAATCCCGTCCCGTTTCGGAAATAAATTTTTGGGACGGGATGGGATTTACATTTTAAAAATCCGTTCCGCACGTCCTAATCTCATTTGGGTTCGGGATCAGGACGGGATCAGGACGTCTCAAAACATTAAATTAAAAATAAAAATAACTAATTAAATAAAAAAAATTAATAAAATAATAATATTACCGACTTATAAAACAATAAAAATTCAAATAAAATAAGAATTGTCAATTTTTTATAATAAATATACATACATATACATACACATGCATATATATATATATATATTGAATTGATTTTAAATTTTAATTTTAAACATACATTATTAAATAAGTAAAATAATATTGGAATTATTTGTATTCAATTTAAATGATATTTTGACTTTATTTAATATTTCAAAATAGAAATGTTAGTATTTTTAAAGACAAATTATATAAAAAATAAATAAATTATTTTAAAATATTATGAGATTTTAAAAATATACTTAATTAAATAATAATTTAATTGATAGTATAATTAATATTTTGATATTTTATTAATTTATTTGAAAAAATAAAAATTATATTATTAATAAATAAATTATCGGGACGGGACGGGATACAAATCGTTATGAAAAAATTAAAACGGGACGGGATGGGACGGGATTGCCATTTTCAAAAGTGATCCCGTCGCATCCTGTTAATTTTCGTGACGAGATCGGAATTACGGTACGAAGTGCCCACGCACCCTATTTTTAGTACTTTAGAGAAATAAAGTCTCGACTTTGACGCGCATCATATTCTTCATTTTTTATGATAAAGATTTTATAAACCCTATTTTTAGTACTTTAGAGAAATAAAGTCTCGGCTTTGACGCGCATCATATTCTTCATTTTTTATGATAAAGATTTTATAAACCCTATTTTTAGTACTTTAGAGAAATAAAGTCTCGACTTTGACGCGCATCATATTCTTCATTTTTTATGATAAAAATTTTATAAAAGACTTTATTGATCGCACTTTATTGAATAATGAAATGAAAATCTAATTAGTAGTTATTTTTTCTTATGTAGTTGTTAGTGTCTTATTATTTTTTTATATTCATACCGTTCAAACTTGTTAAAAAGGAAAATTAATAATATATATATATATGTAAAAATATACTCTATTAAATAATTACAATTACATAAATTCAATATCTATAAAATAACAAATAAATATTATAAAAATTTAAAATACCTTAAAAAGATACAAAAAATAATTTCTTTAGGTATATAAAAAATTGCAAACAACGAAAATATTAATTGAAGTATTATTAATCTTATAATTATAACAATACATTTTTTAAATATTAATTACTATAATACACTCTTAGCTATATTAATGTTAATTTGGAAATGTTACATTAATTTATTATTAAGAAGATATATTTAATTATACATAATTACTTAAATTGGCTTATTTTTCAAAATTTCCCATTTAATTAAAATTGTTATTATTTTAAACTCAAATATGCTGATGTCGATTGTGGCCCAACTAATTTCAACAATTAAATATAAAATAGATGTTAACATCTACTATTATAGACTGATTCTCACCTGGTATAAAAGTTCTATTGAATAATGAAATGAAAATCTTATATACATTGTGATGAAAAAACATTGAAGTTGTTGTAGATAATCAATCTTTATATAATCTTTAATATGTTTATTTATATTTTTAAATTTTTGTATTTACAATTTTTTTATATTCATACCGTTCAATTTTGTATTATATATATATATATATATAATAAAGACTATAAGAATATAACACAATATGTAAAAGTATTTTAAAAAAAATATTTTATTAGCATTGTAAACTGAAAATTGGTGAAGAGGGATTGAGGGCGTGCACTTTTGCACTCAACAATAGCTTAGATTCACCAACTCATATATAAGATAATAAACATATAAATTGTGTGGATAAATTGTGTGGAGTAATGTTGAGCAAAGTTGTGTGAAGGATATGAAAATAAAATATAATTTTATATTTTAAAAATGCTAAAACAAACAAAATGTTGAGCAAAGTTGTGTGAAGGATATGAAAATAAAATATAATTTTATATTTTAAAAATGCTAAAACAAACAAAATGAAGAGAACTCAATCTACAGGATCATATAAGATAATAAACATATAAATTGTGTGGATAAATTGTGTGGAGCATTCTGTGGAGCAAAGTTGTGTGAAAGATATGAAAATAAAATATAATTTTATATTTTAAAAATGCTAAAACAAACAAAATGAAGAGAACTCAATCTACAGGAGAGGGGACGTTTAGGGTAAAGGCGTTGGAAGATCGATCGAAGTGGATCGAGCACGATTGGTTCGATTCGGGTGATGGTACTTGTAAGTGCCCTCATCTGTTTAACTTTGGGGAAAACCTAACTAGTTCGATTGCGAAAGGTGAAACTGGAATCCCTTGGTTCAACATTTACAGTGAGGTCATCGGCATTCCATCGTGGCAGGTGGAGGACGACCCTACTATTTATAAGGTAGGGTTCGCAGTGCCTTCTTAGCTGATCGAGGCCGTGTTGGAATATGCAAAGACCAAGGGGTCTGAGGACCCCCTCGTCATGGAGGGTTGTGTGAGTGCTCGAGTGGGTCCAGCCGGACGAAGTCGACTTCATAGTGTGGTATGTTGTTCTGTGCTTTTGTCGGTTAACATGTAGGATTTAAGTAGTCTAGTCGAAGGGATTTTGTTATGGTTGCTTTGGATTGTGTGCATATTAACAATGTGAAGTGGTTTTTGAGTAGTCTAGTCGAATGAATTTTGTCAATGGTTGTATGGCATTGTGTGCATATTAACAATGCTAAATGATGATTCGTTCTTCATCCTTTATTTTTAAGTTTACTTCATGTAGTGGAGGTCTTTATGCTAAATAAAGGATGAATGATGATTCGTTCTTCATCCTTTATTTTTAAGTTTACTTCATGTAGTGGAGGTCTTTGTAGATACACATTTAATTGCAAATTTATTAATATATAAATTCACACTAGTTGACTTTTATGAACCAATTTTAAATACATCAAATTATGATAAAGAAATATTAAAATTTCTTTAATTAAAATTAGTCAAAAGAATAGTATTTTTTTAAAGTATCAATAACTAATATGTATTTTTTTTCTCTAAAATTCTCTTTTTTTAATTATGAAATAGAGCTAACTTTTAAAATTAATTTTTTTTTTTGCAGTATATTTTTATTTAAATTGAGAAAAAAAATCTACAGTTTTGTAAACAGTTCTTCCAATACTGCATTCAACCCATGTCATGATTAAGAATCCGTTCATAAAAATCATTCTCACTTGCAAATTCCAACTAATTTAATAATTTAAAATTCAAATTTATTGTTAAAACTTAACAATTTAAAATTCAAATTTATATTTAGTTGAGAATTGCAAAAATCATTCTCACCTGCAAATTCCAACTAATTTAATAATTTAAAATTCAAATTTATTGTTAAAACTTAACAATTTAAAATTCAAATTTATATTTAGTTGAGAATTGCGTAATTATTTGATAACTGCGTAATTATATTTTTTTAAGCTAATATAGTAATTATACTTATAAAAATATATCTTTTGTTTTAATTATTTAAATTATACTACCCTAATAAATAAATAATTTAAAAAATTATTATCCTTTAATATAAAGTGTATTTTATGTGATTTAACTTGTAAATTAAAAAATTAAATCATTCCTTTTTTTAAATATACCAAAAAACAAATACTGTATTAACAATTATCACAATATATATTTATCGTGACAAACTAAAATGTTACAAATTAATTAATTAATTAATGACTAAAATTATCACAATATATATTTATCGTGACAAACTAAAATGTTGCAAATTAATTAATTAATTAATGACTAAACAAATTATTGTTATTCAAATACTATATTATAGAATTACAAATTTTATTGTCACCAATTACAACTAAACAGTATAATCATATGGTGGGACTTTACTGAGTAGTCCTCTCATGCTTCCACAATCCGCAAGGACTCCAAAGCCCAACATGAAATATGCCGGTTCGGTCTCGGTTGGTGTCGAAACTCTCTGAATCAGGTGCCAAGAGTAATAAGAAAGGAATGTCTTAAACATAAACAGAACATAAACAGGGTGTGCATGCATCATGCTCCCATGTTACTCTTTCCAGGTTGTATGAACAGTTTTACAAATTTCACAAAAGCTTATTATAGCATAGGCCATTAGGGTGTGCATGCATCATGCTCCCATGTTACTCTTTCCAGGTTGTATGAACAGTTTTACAAATTTCACAAAAGCTTATTATAGCATAGGCCATTTTTTCCTCCGTCTCTAAGCGGAGAATCACTGTTAGAATCAAAGGAATGAACACAAAACAAATTTATTAAAAGAAGAATAATGTAACAAGCAGTAGCACTCTTCCACCCCATAACAACTTCACATCAATCACTTTTTTTAGAGTCTGCAAATGCTCCCATAACGACTTCATCACAATCTCCTATAGCAGTGAAGACTCTATTTTCCCATCCATAACAAACTATTGTCAGTAACACAAGTTAAAAACAACTTCCATATAGCACATAACAATAATACCCGAGTTCTGATAGCATAAAATTTTAGAACAAAAAAAAAGAAAATTAAAACAGAGGTTTCAAAAAAATATCTAGATTTTTTCCTATAATCAACCCAAGCCTCAGGGGTAATTTTGTAATTATCCTTTTTTTATAAACCTGTCTATCATGTATGTTCTGAAGGCAGAATGCCAGCACAAGATGAACTACCACAGAAACATTTTGGGCCATCCGGCTTAACCCTAACGTCCCCATAACTAAAACCGAGTTCTTCGTTTTCTTGAATATCTCTGGACGCAAATAGGCAAACCCGGGGCAGCAAGGCTCCAGAACTCCTCATTATCACCATGTCCAGATTCCCACCATCACAAGAGTGGTTAATAAATCGGGCTATGCTCCCGATTCTTGTGACGTCTATGTTGACCCTCATGCATGTGTTTCCTGATGGGAGATGCTCTTTTACAACCAGAAGAGAAGGATTTAGGCGCCCATTTTTGTCGTATGTTTGCTGCCTCTGTCTTGCTTCTTTGGTAGACAAGAGCTCACCTTCAATGGTAAAGTAAACATCAGTTTTCCTTTTGTCAAATATCGGTTAAACAAAAAAATCAGAAACAGTTACAAAATACAAAATTTCCCAAAATCGAAATCACCCCACACTTCAGTTTTTTTTTTTCTGATTAACTAGAAGTTGAAAAAGGAAATGTGAAAGCCAGAATTTGCAAGATAGAACTCATACAAACTTGAAATAGTTTCCCGGTGGAAACATTATTAAGCTACGAATCGCCACAAGTAGAGCTGAAAATCGAACCAAACTACTTGACAATCACCTAAGATCCTAAGAGACTGATTGCCCAAACTCGTTTCAGCCGGGTTCGCTACCATTATGAATCAAGCTTGAATAAACCTTTTTTTTTCATTGGTTTTTAGCTAAAGTTCAATCAAATTTGTAAAACGAAGAATAAAATGCATGTAACAATACCAAACTAATCGAGCTCATGATTCCACTTTTCATCAACCAAACTCAAAACACACATATTAAAGCTTGAATATATCCTCCTTCGAGTCGACTCGTTTACACCATAAGCTACAATTGGAAATAATGGCTTACCCGCATATTCACAAACAAATTGTCCGCTAGGAATCAATTCGGCTGCGAACAAGCTCCACCCTTTCTTCTCATCTCTCACTATCTTCAACCGGGTTCTCACACCTCCCTGGGTCACCCGGTTTCCACATGCCGAGTCACAATCGCAACTCGGCCCACATTCCCGGGTCAGCAAAAACCCGCCGGCCGTCAAGCACGGGCAGCCTCCGCCGCATCCCGCCGCGCAATCGCACCCGCTGGCGCCTTCGACCCGGAACGGAAACGGATCTAGTTTCCCGTAGAACCGGGCATCGTCGTCGGACCCCCAGGGCCGGCGGGATTCGGGTGTTTCCCGGCTGGTTTGAGAAGGGGTGTAGATGAAGTAGGAGTAGGGATGTGAGTCGCCGTCAACGATGGGGTTGAGAAACGGGATCGGGAGACTCTCGAGACCTCTGGAAGCGTCGGATGTTCTTCGCGAAGATAGCAGGTTGAGGAGACGGAGGCTAGCTCGGCGGGGGTGAGGTATGGGAGGACTAAGGCGGCGCACCGGAGGAAAACTTCCTGAGAGAGGCCGCGCTCCCTGCTTTTCTTTCTATGTTGTTCTTCCATCGCCAAAACCTGCCATTGAGAATGGAGTGTAAATTTTTATTTTTTTATTTTTAAAAAAATAGAGAGTAAAAATACTTAAATTAAAAATTAAATTTAAGCTCATAAGTTCATAACGCAGCAATTATGATTTATGAACACAGAATAATGTTCTTTAAAATAAAAAATTACTAGTATTGTTTATGGATTTTTTTTATTTTTAAAATTTTGAACATTAATAACTACTACTATTTGATAATTTTTTGAATCCTCGTACAAGTGACCAATGTTCTTTGTTATATCTTTGATGTATACAATAGCTGTTCTTTGATGTATACAATAGCTGTTGTTCATACCCATCTTGGATCTTGTTTGTGGATTGATCTTAAATGTTTGAACTTCAATGAAATAACATCTCTCTTTGTTCATGTGTACTTGGTGTAGTGGTATGTTAATCGTGTTTGCAAGAGGTTCTTAGGTGTAGTGGTAGTCAATCCGATTCGTTTGCTTTCATGTTTGCAAAAGGGATGAGTTTTTTTATTGCACGTATATACAAGTTTGATAAAGAAAAAACATCGAAAGTAAAAATAAAACCCATGTTCTAACAAATCCACAAGTTAACATCACTGATTCAAAAATATTTTTAAAATTTATTTGAGCTTTGACCTAACTGATTATTTTTAAACCCACTTACTAGTACATTTGAAGATCATTTACATCATCAAATCAAAATACTATGTTTCTCCATGCCAACAGTAATTGCAAGTGAATCATTTTAGAATCACCCACCAAAACAAAATGCAATTTGAACGTTTAATCACTATCGATTCAAACTTTATCCAAAAAGTAGAACTCAAAATCAAACCAGACAGCAAGAAAAAGCGAATTTGAGCATGCCAGTGGAGAAAACAGGAAACAAGTAGAAAAAAAACATCATTGATCAACAATTATCTCCAATATTTTCAATGGGTAAAATGATCAACTGACTTCACATGAAAATTTCACCACATTTGGGCACAAGCGAATTATTAAACAGTAGATATTATGGCATTTCAAGTAACGATCATCGTCTGTGCCAAAAATCAAAACAAGTAATTTTTGCAAGGTAATTTCAATATTGAATATATAGATACTCTATATATTCATCAGAGAGAGCAAACTCTGTACATGCTCTCTGCAAAAGTGGAAAGAAAATTCATAGAATGTAGCAAACTCGGTATATGCTCTCTGCAAAAATTGATTCTCCCTCTCTCTCAATCCTTACCCTCACCATGTGGCATTTTCTTTGCAGTCCCTGCAGAGAAACAAAAATTCAAAGTAAGCCTAACAAGTTGTATTCCAGAATACGCGCACAGCAACTTAACACATGAACGTACTAGAGAGAGAAAGGGAGGGGTGGGAGAGTACTTACAGTCTTCTAGTACATCTTTCAGTTGACAATGTGGAAACCCCCCCTTCTTATAGCTTTCCCTATAACATGAGGAGCTATTTCAAGCAGCCACTCTAGCTTCAGTTCACTGACCTGCCGCATGTATTTCTCATTGGTAAAAACCAATTCATGGTAGATGACCCATCTTGGAAGTACCTAACAGGGACAAAGAATATTATTACAAATACTTGACCCAATAAGGTTTTCCACTTCGTAAGGAGAATCCACAAACTTGAAAAAAATTGATAACTTAAGGTAAGGGTAAGTTTATGTTTACGTTTACCGTTCATAGATAAGTATGAGTATACCTGTGACAAACCAGAACTCGGGTGAATATGAACCGTCTGAGAATTATTGACGGTTCTATACGACCCATTCTCCCTCAGACTTGCAGAGTGTAGAAAGAACCCCGCTGTTATAGCTTTCCCTATAGCATCCGGGTCATTCATATTTGAACTCGATTCAATTCCAGCTCTCTCTAATAGTCCCGCCAGCTGATCACGGATATCTCTAGCTCTCTTCATGCTGTGAATCTGAAATACAGAAATATAAGAATTCAAAATCTTGAAAATTGCCAAAAAATTGTCCGAGTGCTCCATTACATCTTTCCTCAAAAGGACATTATATAAAAAAACATACAACTCTAGCCATTCCTATTAAAATGTTTTCCGTCGACAACATTATTAGCTTTATTAAGGGAAAAGAATGTGTTCGGAAGAGGGAATTTTTGTAAGATTTGCATACTACTTATCAGCAAGCCAGAAAGTTACAAGACTACTATAAATTATAAAACAGAAAAATATACCTGGATATAATTATCGTCGCACCATCGAGTTGAAAACCCATCTTTCATCCACCAGCTATACACCTGAAAAGTAGATTAACATCAATTGCAGCTATGCAAATGGTGTTCAATCATAAATTATAATCAACAATTTACCTAAAAACACATGCTCTTTTTCAATTTGAAAATTATCTCAGTTTCAAAATATAACCATAAGGGACTACTAACCTTGAGTAAAGCAATATGATCTCCCACATTTCCCATATGGAAATTTAAGCGTGCAATGTCTGCGTGAACCTGCTTGTCCTTGGGACGATAAAATATTGAATTTCCAATAGAGAGCATGGAAGCAAGTGATATCATCTCCTCAGAGCATTTGTACTTGTCCGAAGCTACAATCATCTTGGATATCATAGGATCGAGAGGGAACTCAGCCATACTTCTGCCTACTTTTGTCAATTCACCATGTTTGTTAACTGCACCCAGAGCATAAAGACTTTCCAAGGCCTTCGACAAAGCTTCAGACGACGGAGGATCCAAGAAGTCAAATTTGAGCAGGTCATTGATGCCAAGACTCTTAAGAGTAAGCACTGCATTGGCCAAGTTGGTTCTTTGTATTTCAGGAACACTAGTTTTGCAAAGACGATGGTATTTCGACCTTTGATACAACCGGTAGCAATGCCCGTGACCTGTCCCTCCAGATCGATTTGCTCGCTGATCAGCAGAAGCTTTTGAAATGAAAGTGACTGGTAGAGACTCCATTCCAGTCCTAGGATTGTAAGACTTCATCTTGGTGAAACCTGGGTCGATGACATATTTGATCCCATCTATTGTCAATGAAGTCTCAGCAATGTCTGTTGCCAGGACTACTTTACGTGCCCCTTTAGGAGTGGGTTCGAAAATCTTGACCTGAAGTTCAGTAGGCAAGTTCTCATATATGGGACATACGATGAGTTCTCCGATTTTTGTTCCCAGGTCTCTAGTCCTATGCTTAAGAATCTCTTCAGCGGTTTCAATCTCCTCCTGCCCAGTAAAGAATATTAGTATATCACCTGGTAGACTAGTGTTGTGGATATGAAGTGCCGTCACAATGGCTGCATCCAGGTAATCAGCTTTAGGATCCACAGGGTAATAGTAATCCACATCAAAAGGATGTCCATATATCTCAAGAATCGGAGCAGAATCAAAATAACGACTGAACTTTTCAGCGGCATCACGTGTGGCACTTGAGATGAGAAATTTGAGGTTCGGGCGGAGCGGAGCAATATTCTATAAAAGAAAATAATATTGTAATTGCATGTCAGACTCCATTTCCTAAAGTTTACTAGAAAAGTACTACTTACACAAATGAAATAATATTTTATCGACCCAGGTTTCACCATGTGGCCAACATAGTAAAAGACAAAAGGGCAACGTTCCAGAACATACCTTAAATAAGCCCAATAAAAGATCTGTTGAGATCGTTCTTTCATTGGCTTCGTCTAAGATCACCGCACTAGAAATACATTAAGAAAAATATAATTAGCAGCTTTCAGAAAAAAACATTGCATACTCATTCTGAATCTGGTATGCACCTGTAACTTGCAAGGTCAGGTTCTCTGAGGAACTCACGCAATAACATTCCGTCAGTCATATATTTTAGAACTGTCTTATCTGAAGTACAATCCTCAAATTGAATAGAATAGCCAACCTAAAAGGCACAAAGTACACGAGTAAAATACAGTACATTTTGGCTGCTGCAATATGAGTTTACACTTTGAAAATGCATATGAAACCAAGAAAATTTGGGGAGCTAATGACATAACGGACAAGATTTTACTTTATTTTTTACTAACTGAAATAATTTATCCATTTCCTATCACTCGAACTAGTTCATAAAAAGAGCTATCACAAGCAGCAGTCCAAAGTCAAAACACATATAAGTTAAAAGTATAGTGCAAACCTCATGTCCAAGTTTTACTCCCAATTCTTGAGAAACTCGATCAGCAACACTCATAGCAGCAACTCGGCGTGGCTGGGTACATCCAATCTGACACAACAGGCATTACAATTATTAGCAACTTAAGTTCCATGTATATTTATTGCATTATCCGTATACTACTATACTTTCAGAACATTTAATGAGAAACAAGTTCGTAGAGGTTGAAACATGTATGATATAAAGTAGAAATGAGAATCATCGAGAATAAGTGTAAAAGTATACACACTTTTTTGGTTCAATTCATTATAAACACGGGCAAACAAGAATAATAAAAACACATCATGTAAGTATCATTACAAATTTACAACCAACTCAAAGTCAATATAAAATAGAATGCAAAGGCGACATAAATAGAAATGCAAACATTAAAAATGAAGTACATATTGCATACATCACTTAGTTAACAACACAAATCAATTTAGTATTTCCCTTTGTAACGTGATCTTTCTTTAATTCTGAAACAATTTTAAATAAACAAATAAATTGGTACAGTGTAGCTTTGCATTCAATATTCATACTAAGTGTCATTTCACGAATAATTACATAAGCTACTAGAAAGGCCACAATGCAACTAACTCAAAAGAAATGAATCAAAAAGAGCATGCTCTGAAAAAAGTCACATGTGAAATCATAGATCTATATGTAAAACTGTAACAGCATATAGTGACCATGCCTTTATACCTTTCCACGCTCAGTATACCCAGCCTCGTGAAGATACTGAGGTATCTGTGTAGTTTTTCCGGACCCCGGCTCTCCAACAATAATAAGAACCTGTAATGTAAATAGTCGATCAGTAATATCCCCCACTGTGATGATTGGTTGTTTGACATAATAAACACATAAAACTTGGCAACTTGCATAGATTGGAATAGTTTCGCTTCCTTCATTTTTTCTATTAAGAGACGAAGTAAAAAAAAAAATAACGAAACTATAGTTATGATAGAAAGTATAAAACTGGAATCTCATGTAAATTTCCGATCAAACTAAAAAATAAATATTCATACCTGGTGATCATCAATAGCTCGTAGCAACTCATCTCTGCACAGATATATTGGAAGTGTCTTTCTATCACTCTAAAAATGGAAAATGCCAACAAAAACATCAATGACGTAAATAAGATTTTAAAAACCTTCCTAGCAAAATCAGTGTGTCCAAATCTCTATGATTTTTAATTTCTTCACGTTCTTAAATCTCTGTTTTTTTCCTGTGGGTATTTTATTTGCAAGTTCAAAAGGTTTACAAACATTTTACCTGTAACTTTTCAAAACATCTTTTGGTAGTAGATGCCTCTGCTGATTCCGCAGATACCACCTCTTGATCAAACTGCAAACCAAATTGAAGAAATATATATATCCAAAAACCTGTTAGAAATTCTTTGAAGAGGTTTCATATAATTCAAGAAATTGTCAAAAATAATCACTAAACATGCAAGCTAAGTAATAATGATGAGAAATTCATAGGAATATGAGGATTAGCTACTGCCAAATGCCAATAAATTACTAAACAAAGTACATGAGGTAATGCCAAGACACCTAATAGGTACTCAACTTTTGCCCACAAGAATTAAAATTAGGAGCTTGTAGGAAAATATTTGTTTCATATATATATATATTGTAGTACGCATATCAAATATTAAGCACCAAAAAAATTAAAAGCATTTACCTGATAGTAATTAAGCAAAGACGGTGTGCTAAATATATCCAGCTCTATATTCAATCTCTCCGTGAACTCATAAGCGTGCAGTACAACAAAACCGTAAACATCACTAAGGTATTCAAGTGCAACGTTTTTTGGAACGAAATTCTTTAACCCGTTATTCTTCGAATTCCAATGTTCCAACAAATTCCGTACTGTTAGTAACTGCATTGCTTTGCCCGTAACTGGAGGGAACAGTATATTCGCCATAAAACGCCTCTCAGCAATTCCAAATATCTTCTTCATTTGCCACCTTTGGTAAACAATATCAGTAGAATGGAGAAGTGGAATGTTCTTGACATCGTCTAGTACAAAATTGTAAATAACATGCCAATCTGTTTTGTCTTCAAATGTCAGAACAGCACCCCCAGTTTTTATTTTGTTCCATGGCATCGGAGCGTGAATTGGAGCTGTTCCAATTGTGCCTTGGAACCTCTTTGTTAGAGGTTCGAGCCCATCTTTACATGATAGCACAGGATTCCAAAGGGGCAAATGACTTTGCAACAGGAGTTTCTGATTATCTTCTGTGCTACTCTGTGTTGGCTGCTTCGTAAAAGTCCTCAAAGTTTGTGATAATCCTGAGACGAGGCAGAATCGACTTTCCAACGACAACAGTAAAGGATGTCTCAGCAGTCTTCGGATTGAGTCACTGAAACAAATAAAAAAATCATAAGTCACAACAGATCGCGTATCTATAACACATAATTAAAGAAAAGTCACTTACACTGAATTTGCAGCTTTCAGTTTCTCGAAAAAATCGTGTCTCATGTCATGATTGTTGTGGGCGGGAAATGGTATTTCGGGGATCAGTTGCTCCAATTGATTCCTCATTGTGCTGATTAACTCGGCCTCCGTCTTGCATTGAGCAAGAGGACGGCTCGAGTCTCCCAGTCCTGGATTCGGAATCGTAATGTTCCTCATGCGACAATGTAACCGATTACTCACGTACAATAGCATATCTCTAACTAAGTCTCTGGTGACCGGCGGAAGCAGACAATGCTTGGCCGTATACTTGTTCCAGATATGTGAATAACACGTATAAGAACAAATCTGCAATCCGTTTTTTCAATTATTAAATTTGTATAATTACCTTTGTAAAATTACACACGAACTAACCTCGTTTTTTCAATTATTAAATTTGTATAATTACCTTTGTAAAATTACACACGAACTAACCTTGCGGAATTGGAGAAACCCCATTTGAGAATATTAGGGTTCGAGCCTCTTATGGTCGTCGCTGAGATCCTCGTATGCCTACTCCATTCGCCGCCCGGTATATTCGGTTTCCCCTCGCAGCAAGCACGAAGAATTCGCCGGAAACGCGAATATCTCTCTCGATACTGTCTGTGTCTGTGTTCCCGAATCTCTCTCTCGATACTGTTTAGGAAGGTGATTAATAGTCTCTTATTTTATTTAAAAAAAGCAGATTGTTAAATAAAATTTAGATCTCTTATTTTATTTAAAAAAAGCAGATTGTTAAATAAAATTTAATAAGAAAAATAAAAGTAATTGTTAAATAAAATTTAGAGAGAAAAATAAAAGTAAGAGCCTGTTTGGCGGAACTTATAAGCTCCTTAAAACAGCTTATAAGCTTAAAACAGCTTATAAGCTCCTAAAATTTGTTTGGTAAACATTTAGAAAAAGGTCTTAAAAAACTTAAAAATAAGCTGTTAAACAGCTTATAAGCTGTTTAAAAAAAAGTAAGGGGGAGGTACTTTTTTTA
>JACOMQ010004498.1:0-18431 GCA_014843705.1 Euphrasia arctica
GTATAGACTCCTTCACAGGCTCATTCAATACTTTCAGGGGAGATCCTAAAACAGATGGGCCTACTCTCAGCTTTGTGATCCTAGGTGAACCTGAAGAGCTTCTCGGTGAAAGTGGTGGTGTACTGCCAGCAGGAAACATTGAAGGCAATGAATTGGTTGCTGTAGCATTTGGGCTAGAGGATGTTCCAGAGACATTTAAAGCACCACCTCCTTTAGCATTGCTGAGCAAAGACTTTACCTGTGATTCAAATACGGATCTTGGTAAATAAACTGATTCAGTGTCCATATGAACTATATAAGAAGACTGAAAATCAAATATACGAGATGGCTTGTAACAAATTATCAATAACTTGCATTTACCAGCACTTTGGGAATTCTATGGAACCAAAGTAAAGCATCAAGAAAAACTGCTAGTTTTGCAGTTATGAGTGGATTATTAATCTAGATTTTTTTCTAGTAATCGGTAATTGGCGCTTCAGGTTTTTCTTTGCATGGACAAGCTTACACTTCCAAATACATTCGAAGCTTTGGAAAATATTCTAAAACTGAAAATTGGCAATGCATGCATGCTAGATCACCTCACATAGATATGTTAATTGGAGTATATAACAATTTACTAACATGATAAAAAGTTAGGGAGGCCAGCAATTGTATTAAGAATTACGGACAATGACACAATTTCAGCCAAGTTGAGATGCAATTAAGTTGAAGAAACAAAAAAGTGATCAAGTTGAAAAGCAAGCCTTAAAGGTATTGAGGATTCAATCATAATGTATAGTCCTTCCAGGAAGGTCTACAAACATTGACACTTAAAAGCCATTTTCATTGATTAAGCAGATAACTGCTCACACAAGGAACAACTACAGCAAGAAGAAGAAACACCACCAATCGTATTCATGTTTTAAAATGTCAGTGGCCTCTGTGCTTCCAAACTCTTATACGTCCAAGCCTCCAAGGTTCAATACGGATTAAAATTCTCCAGTGAGGCATATCAAATGCTAAATGAGAAATCTAAGTCCATAAATGCAATTGATAGAGGTATCCCAGAGTAAGCAAATTGGCAATCATATCAGAGCAGTCTATAATGCATATGGGATAATTAAAATAGACTATCATCCCATGCCCCTATCACTCTTGCTGCCCTTCTAACCCACCTGCCTAATTAAGCTCTTCGAAAGAGTTTGTCTCGTCATGATTTGGAAAAACAGATTAAACCGTGAATTGCACGCCTCTTACATCTTGAAGTCGGGATATTTACAATCACCTTCCCATTTGTAAAGAGAAAAGTTTCTACACATGCTACCAACCCAAACCAAAAAATAAAAATAAAATTTAAGCAACATGTCACACCAATCAAGAAAACCCATCACCGGGAAGTGATATGAAATCGAATGTTAAGAAATTACCAAAGAATTGGTTTCAGGAAGGGATAGCCACTGATCGAAAAGCTTCTCTGCGACATAAGGGTTGGCTTTGACGGCCAAGGGAGACACCTCAGGAAGCTGCAATAGCTCGGCATCTAGCCTCGCAACATCGACATTGATATCCAAATCCATATCCTTCAAATTATGATATTAATTACAACGATCTCCGAACGCTCCGACAACCATCAAACAGAACCCTAAAATCACCAACGCTGGGCAGGGAAAAAGAGGGAGATTTTCCAATTGCGGATCTTCTTTCGATTCAGAGCTGCAGAGACAAAAGTGATTCAAGACAACATAATAATCCTAAAATTGCGTTCAAGCTGAGATCGGAGCAGAAGTGTGCGTGCGCAAGAAAGAGAGAAAGGGGGTACGGAACAAGAAATATTATTTGCGATTAGTATAGCGATTTGACATTGCTATTGGTTTGGTATTATTATTAGTAGTGTTATTTCACAAAATTGTAATTTGGTCCAATAATTTTTTTTATTTTAAACGAGGGTTCGAACCGTCCTTCTAATTTAAACAAAATACTTAATCAATTGAGCTACTTAATAAATTCACAAGTTTATTGATATGTATATTTGAATTAAGATCAAATTTAATTATAATTTTAAAGTAATAATTTGATTTAAATATATTAATTTATAAATATATTTTAATTTAGATATTATTAGGGAATAAGACGGTTTTACTAATTATAAAAAAATCTTCATTTTTTTCAAAAAAAAAAACATAATATTTTACACTTTGTTAAAGTAATTTTTGAATTAGACAAAGTCTTTAATACCTTTACCTTCAAAATTACTTTTATTAATTATTAAATAATTTTTAATTTACACTAAACAAATTATTAATAGTTTCTAAAATTTGTAGCTCACGACGCCTTCTCCGCAAAAATGCCTCGTCGTCGTCGACGCCGACAACCCTAGGTCCATCAAGCAAGGTCTCGACAAAGGTTGGGAACCCTCCATCCATTTTCCCCAAATCATCGCCCTCGAATCCCGAAACAGTGTCGTTTATCCCAATTTTACTCATTTGTCGCCAAGCGCTACAGCCACCCGAAATTCACTAGACAAATACAACAAAAAGTTCGAGTTTCTTCAATGTACACCTCTTGAGCTCTTGATATATAATCTATATAATCATCGTCGGACCAACCACTTCGCCCCTCGGACATTGCTTTTCTATATATGCTCTCATCCAAATATTGATTCGTTTGTTAAGATGACGATAATGACTTACACATTGTGTTTGAGTTCTGTTAGAACTAGTTGTTGAATTATCGTTCACATATGAAGTAATTTCCCCCCAAAAAGTGTCTCCCTTTTGGCCACTACCCAATTCACTATAATTGCTGAAGTAAAAATAACCAGATAAAAAAGCTTTATTTTGCTTTGTACTCCAAACTCCATATTTTGAGTTTGTTGGAGGTAAAAACTAGTTGAAGTGTCATCATCCGTATTTCCAAGAGATATTTGAGTCGAAAACTCAGGAATTCCAGTAGATCCACTACTGAAATGGGGAGTTGATTGTTCTAGCGAAAGTTGAGAGCTTTGGTTTTGCATATTAGGATACCCATATTGCATATATTGATAATTATTATATGGAAATTGTGTACCAAACATAAGATTCGGTGGCATAAAATTTGAATTTGGTGGCATCATAAACTGTGGATTTTCAGGGCGTTGGTAATTTGGGTTTGATGGTATTGATTATTGAGATTTTGAGGGTGTTGATTATTGGAGTTTTGATGTGGTTGATTATGATATATAAAATTTGAAGAATAATGAGGGGTTTGATTTGGAATTTGGATCAATAACTTAAGTACATTTTGTGAACACAAATCAAAAACACAACTTATACAAACAAAAGTGGAGAAATTGTAAAAAAAATTGGTATTCAAATCAAACAAACTTGGTCTCTATTTATAGATCATGAAAAATAAAAAATATTAATATAAAAAAACGAAAATTATTTTTAATATATTTAAAAATCTCGTTTAATAAGATAAACGAAATATAGATATCCAATAAGAAATTGACATGTATTATTTAATTATCTAAAAATTATACCTCCATTATGTGGGCACCCACCATGTGTCGGATTGTGTCAGAATTATTTCAAAATTATTCATTAATTCTTTGGAAAATAGAAGCAAAGTTACACGCCTCAATTACTCTTTATTGGACACAAATACCTCCTCAATTACGCGCTACTGGAGATGGTCTTAGTAGTATTATTTCACAAAATTGTAATTTGGTCCAATAATTTATTTTAAAAAAAATAAGGGTTCGAAACAGTCATTCTAATCTAAACAAAATACTTAACCAATTGAGCTACTTAATAAATTCACAAGTTTACCAATATGTATATTTGAATTAAGATCAGATTCAAATATAATTTTAAAGTAATAATTGGAATTAAACATATTAATTTATAAATATATTTTAATTTAAATATTATTAAGGAATAAGGCGGTTTTACTAATTACAAAAAATTCTTAATTTTTTTTTAAAAAAAGACATAATATCTTACACTTTGTTAAAAATAAAGTTCTAGCATCTTTTTAATTATATTTTAGAGCATTTTTTGAATTAGACAAAGTCTTTAATACCTTTACGTTCAAAATTACCATTATTGATTATTAAATAATTTTTAATTTACACTAAACAAACTATTAATAATTTCTAAAATTTGTAGCTCATGATGCCTTCTCCGCATCGGTGCCTCGTCACCGTCGACACCGACAACCCTAGGTCCATCGAGCAAGGCCTCGACCATGGTTGGGAACCCTCCATCCCTTTTCCCCAAGCGCCACAACCACCCGAATTTCACTGGACAAATAAAACAAAAAGCTCGGGAAAGGCACGATCGTGGCCATTGCGGTCGCAAATTCCTTGGAAGTCTACGAAACAAACATGTATAGTCATATCCACCATCGAATAGGAGTTTATAGCTTTAGATAAAGTTGGCGAAGAAGCAGAGTAATTTCGTCACTCTTTGGAAGATATTCCATGTTGAGAAAAGCATGTGTCTCCCGTGATGATCACTGTGATAGCCAAGTAGTTATAGGAAGAGCACATAACAATATGTATAATGGTAAATCTCGACATATTCGTTGGAGACATAATACCATTCCACAATTGGCCTCAAATGGAGTAATTTCCTTATAGTATGTAAATTCTAAGGAAAATCTAGTTGATCTTTTGACAAAAGAAATGAATCGAGATCAATTGGGCGTGTTGCTAGAGAGAATGGGTTTGAAAACCCACAATCCAACGAACAATCATAACGATAACCCTACCTTGATGAATGGAGATCCCATGAACTTGGTTCAAAAGGAAAACTAAGTTATGAAAGTTCAGTCGAGCACTTGTACGCTCATCCCTAAAGGTAATTCAAGTGTTGATTCCTGACGTGTGGTAACATGTTAAGGTCTCGTGAAGACTTTTAATGAATCCCTACCTTGAAAAAGTTTAAGTATTGAGGATACTTATTATTGAAGGTCACTTATATAAATGTGAAGTGGGAACCGCTTCAAATTTAAACATTTATGAATTCAAAGTATTGTCCAGGGCCAAAACGGACACAACATAGAACGAAAAATTGATTGAAATTTATTACGTGAATATCATTGATTCGTTGTACGCTGTGGGGGAATAGTTCAAGGCATCGTGTCCACTAGGCCTCTTGATTTTTATTCACTACGGAAGGTTCAAAGCCGAAAACTAACTTTCTGGAGGAGCGATACATTCGTTTGGGGAATTGAACAAATAGTCTGCGCAATCATTGATTTTTACTCATGTGGGGAATTGTTGGAAAATCATTAAAGTTAAAGTTGGTTTTGTCCAACGTTTGACTTATTTAACTGGCTATAAAATTAATTCGAATTGGTACGATAATTATCCAAGTGAAAAATAAATTGGTAATAGCAAAATAAAAAGTCATTTAAATTAAATATAATAATGTCTAATTTAATTAAGACTTTATTACATTGAAAAATGTAATAGTTATTAAATCTCACATTGAAAGATATAATGAAATGATTATATTTAATAAGTGGTTGGAGGATTAGTGTGTTAACAAGTGAATAAGACCATAGACCATTCACGGTACATGGACTTGGATGTAAGCCCACACGCGCGCTGACTCGACTGGGCTCGGCCCGTCATGACCCGCCTCATTCTTGGACTTGAATCTTGACAATTGAACTTTGTGCTTACTGGGGCTCCTAGGCCTGATCGACTTAATAGTTTTGCTAAAAGATTGAACTAATTTTTTATTGGTCTCAACGTGTTCGGCTTTGGTAAAGTTGAACATGAAAAGGCTTTGAACTGCTTATATAATAATAATTATTACTCCCTCGGTCCAAAGACAGTTGTCATACTTTCTTTTTTGGGGTGTTCAACAATAGTTGACACACCCCAAAACAAGAAATAATTATTCCAACTTTTTTATTTTAATATATAATTTTATTCTACTTTACCCCACTTACTTTTTAAACTTACTTTTTAAACTTTACTCACAACTACTTTACTTTTCACTTTTAAAATATATTTTTACCATTTACTTTTTAATTAAAAAATAGAGTAAATATTATTAAATATACTAAAGTGGATAGCAATACTACTTTTTTACACTCCCATTTAAAAAAACAGGTTTTATACATTAATTTACTTATTAACCCATCACTAAAAGACAAAATTTAATTTAAAGATTAATTTTGAATTTTTATTTATGTCGAATGCTAAATAAATTTGTACTATATATTAATAATTCCCCCTACCGTAAACCCTAATATTTCATTTCCAAATTTGAGTCTCTTCTTCGCCTCCGCCCTCCACCTCCGCTCTCCAACCATCACCTTGAGTCTCCTCCACCTCTGCTCTCCAACCATCACCTTGAGTCTCAAAGTTGGGGGTCTAAAACCTGACATCGTCACTCGACCAATCGACTAATGTCATCTCGTCGCCGCCGCCTCACTGCCGATGGTCCTCGACGGCCAACGTCATCTCGAAACTCCTGCATCGCTGTCAATGGTCCTAGACGGCCGACGTACATTACTTCAGACACGACGGCGATTTCACAAGATTCCGTGTTTGTGAAATCCTTCAGATCCGGTTCGACAAAGTTCAAATCTGAGTCGATCTGGTTCTACAAGGTCCAGATCTGAGTCTTCCAGATCTGAGTCGTCCTCATCGTCGGTGGCGATTTGTTCCGCGTCGCATGTACGACCCCATTTAAGACGAAGATGTCAATTTGTTTTTGTCGAATATTTCTTTGAATTTTTTTTTTATTAAATGATCAAATATTTTAGATATTTTTTTGTGTATGTGATATTTTTATTGATTTTTTTTATTGATTTTTGTGTATTTGAGATATTAATTTCAATATTTGAATTAATAAAATATTTTTTATTTGTACGCTTTAACCGGTTTATGAGATGCTACATTCGGAGCAATACTCCGGGTGACATATTAACTGTAGATGCATACACAATACACGTCGGGTGTGTGTGATTGAGTATGTATTTAATATAATAATATTAAATTTACGGTCAAGATGTACATGGTGTACTTCACCCGGTGTAGCATAGATAAAACCCTCTTTAACCCAATCACTTAAGAAAGTTGGTGGAACGTGTATTCATGTGAGTTTAATTTAAAAAAATTTATAAATATAAGTTGACTATTCATGTGAGTTTAATTTTTAAAAATATATAAATATAAGTTGAGTTTCTTTGTGTTTTTTTTGTAGTCAATAGAAAATAAAATTAAAATAATAAATGAAAAAAAAGTTTAATAAAAAAAAAAGAATACAAATAAGAGCATTCGACAGAGATACGTCGTGTTGAATGTGACTTTCGCCATATCGAATGTGACATTCGCTCCGTGTCGAATGTGATTCGACACGATGAATGTCACATTCGCCCCGTGTCGAATCACATTTGACACGGCGAATGTCACATTCGTCCTGAAGTGTCGAATGTGACGTTCGCCATGTCGAATGTGACATTCGCTCCGTGTCGAATGTGATTCGACACGATGAATGTCACATTCGCCCTGAATGTGAGATTCGCCCCGTGTCGAATGTGAGATTTCGTGAGATTCACCGTGTCGAATG
The DNA here is from genome assembly GCA_014843705.1 of Euphrasia arctica. Lineage (NCBI taxonomy): Eukaryota > Viridiplantae > Streptophyta > Magnoliopsida > Lamiales > Orobanchaceae > Euphrasia > Euphrasia arctica. The sequence goes on from JACOMQ010004498.1 coordinate 7,551, forward strand.
TGACATTCGCCGTGAATGTGAGATTCGCCCCGCATCGAAAATTACTTACACATTTCGCCATAACAGGAGGGCATTTTAGGTAGTTCATCACTTTTTTGTGTAAGAAACCAGTTTTTTATCCGCTAGTACAACAAAGATGTATTACTATCTCATTTCGTGTAGTTTAATTTTTTTCTCTAAAAAATACAACAATAATAATTTTCTTAAACGTGTCCAGAAAAGTATGATATCTATTAATGGCCGGAGGGAGTATTATATAATATATATTATTATTATTTCATTTCAAAATTCTCAACTTTCAGATCATTACCTCTTACTATTACAATGTTTGAATAATGGTCATGGGGAGTTATTGACCCCATTAACCACGAGTGAATGCCTGAGTAAAAAGTTGTTGACCACTCATATGCATGGAATCACTATGTATAGTGTGTTTATACTTCCTGCTTTTCCTCGTTCGAAATGTGGTTCAACTCTGGTTGCTTCCAAAAAGAACAAAGACAGTCGTTGTATCTTTGAGAATATATTACGTCTGCAAACCGTAGCATACAAGAGACGTATTTGTCTTGCGGATAGCGAAAGTGACTCGTCTATGCGCAACAAGTTTCTGATCAAAGTTCTTGTCCAATTTGAAGATTTGTTCTTTACTTTCTTTTTATTTCTATTATGTTCTTTGTTTTTTAATTTTTGGAAAATTGTGAAGTTTTAAATATTATTAATTATTACTAGTCTAGAAACAAATATTATAATAATTTACAATAACCAACAATCAAAACATAACATAAACTCACAACATTATGTAAATTAATCAAATTTTAGGGACATACTAAATGGGCAGATTCTGCCTAGGCAGAATATTGTTAAATTACAATTTTGTTCTTAATATTATCTAAAACACTTTGTTTATAATAGAACATTTTCCAACACGCCTAAGTTATTACTGTTTTTTAATACTCCTTTAATATATATATCAACCGTAATTATGCATGCGTTCATTTTCTATTTGTGTTATATTATTTGCATTAATATAAATATTAATGTGTTACGCAGTAATTTTTTTCTCATGCTAATATCATTAAAAATTACTTCACAATTTTTAATATTTGCTTTAATTACTTCACAATTTTTAATATTTGCGTTAGAATAAGTAAAAAAAGTCTATTTAAATTTTTATTTTTTTATATAATATTATAAAAAATTACTTCACAATTTTTAATATTTGCGTTAAAATAAGTAATATTTTTTCAAAATTATATTTTTATGTTTTATATATATAATCATTAGTAATTGAAGTAAGTTTTAGTTTTTTACATTAATATAAAATATGATGTGATATATTTTATATGAACGACCTATGTGTTATAATTAATTGAAGTTGTTTATGTTTTCAAACGTGCTATCGACTAGAATTAGTATGTCCGAACTTCATATATAAAATTGGTCAATTTCATACTCCCTCGGTACAAAAACACTTACATACTTTTTTTTGGGTGTCCAACAATAGTTGACACACCCAAAAAAGGAAATAATTATTCTAACTTTTTCATTTTAATATACAATTTTATTATACTTTACTCCACCTACTTTTTAAACTTTACTCATAACTACCTTACTTTTTATTTTTAAAATATATTTTTACTCTTTAATTTTTAATTAAAAAATTAAAAAATAAAAATTTTCTTAAACTTCGTGTCCAAATAATATCTATTAATGGCCGGAGGGAGTATATCACAATAGGCTTTGAAGCTGTAACACATAATCATGTTTTGTATCAACTTGCTTTAGTACTCAATATTTTATCTCTTACTATTAATATTTATAATATTTAAACTTTCTAAGAAGATAACATCAAATAATGTTCAAATAATGTTCTTATATTCACCATTTAAGATAAAAATAAAATAAATTTGATATAATTTCGTATGCAAAAGGAAATCAATATAGTCCGGTATATTACAATATTTTCGATATAATTTATAAATAAAATAATTTGATTTAATTTCATATTTAGAAAGTTCGGTACGCATCAATATGAATTTAATCGATGTCGAAATTTTAGTATATTGAAAATTTCGGTACACAATCGGGATGATAATTTCGATACAAAATAATATGGCAGACTTACAAATGAGGTTTATGTGTCGGTTGTTACTACTTGATAGCTTTTGTTATGTTTAGTCGGGTGTCAAGCAAATCACGCAATCGTAACGTATTTGTATTTTTATATAAAATATCTAATTAAAAATATAAAATATGATCAATTTATTTTTATGTTTGATTTATTTTAAATACAATATATAATTATTTTTACAAGTTTATTGTTACAAAATCTATTCATATGTTTAATCTATCAATATATAAATCCAGGCATTCTTCATCCCTGGTGGACCAATAGAATTGCTGGAAATTTAGAGCATGTTCACACTACGTGGCTTTGATAAATCAATTTTAATTCTTCTTTTAAGTACTAATCATTTTTGGTACATTTTAAAAATTGATAAATTTAATATTAATATTAGTATTATGTAATTAATATTAGTATTAACATAATTACTTTAGTAAATCTCAATTTCATTAATTTTCATTCCTTAATTTACTCTAAAAATTTACATTACATAAGAGAGAAAATATATATTGTATTTTTATTTATTAAACACGATTAATATCTTTACACAATATATATTATTATTATTATTAATATATAAATTGTAATAATTTTTTAGTGATTATGATTAAATTATTTATTAAAAATATTTTTCAAATTTATCCAAGTAATTTTAATATTATTATTATTAATATAAAAATTGCAGTATTTATTTATGATTATCATTAAATTATTTATTAAAAATATTTTTAATATTTCTAATTTAACAATTCGTGTTATATATTTCTAATTTAACATAAATTAATTTTACTTTAATATTATAAAATAATAATAAATTAATTAATAAATAATTTACAATAAATATAGTAATTGTAAAAATATTTATGGATAGAAGAAGGAAAGTCAAATATATTGATTATGAGATATTATTAATGTTCCATATGATTGGTATTATTTTATAGTAATTTTCCAATTCAGAAAAATGTAATGAATTATATTAAATTTATATTATTTATTTTATGGTAATTTTCCAATTCAAATAAATGTAATGAATTTCATTCAATTTATATTATTCAAATTCAAATTCTTTTTTTAAAGTAAATTCGTTGTAATTTTGAATTTATGTATTCTTTTCCTTAACAAGTTATATATGGGATTTAAATAATTTAAATTTTTTTAAGTGAAATAATTTAAAAGTCATTTCCTTTTCCAATACACTATTTCAATTAATTAATTAATTAATAATATTCTCAATAAAATGTAATTTTAATGATTTGTTACCTTTTTCATGTTTTGTACTATATCTGTATTATGGCAAATTCAAATTCAAAAGCTATTTATACTCTTTGTATCTTCCATTCTCTCCATCCCTCAAAATTTGTTTTGTTTTGTTTTATAGGTTTAGAAAAAATATATGTATATTATAATTCTTTCTATCCCTTTCTTCTATTGCTGATTTTTTTTCCTTCGTGCTTTAATTATTTTTAAGATCTTTATTATTGTTTTGCTTGTTTTTTGCAGGTCGAATAGTAAGTTTATATAATATATAATTTGATTGTAATACGTTATGCAATTTTTTTTATTTCACTCTATTATTATGTATCTGTTATATTGATGTGTTTATTGTTGATAGATTATTGGAGGGGATGAAAATACAATAATAAAAGATAAGTTCAACGGTAGCAATTTGATTTTATAAAAATATAATGATAATTTTTTAGTATTTTAATTATTTAAGTGTTTTTAATTTATTTATAAGTATAATTTTATTTAAATAAGTTGATATTATTTTATTTTTGCCCCTTAATTATCTAACAATTTTTTGTAATTATTTTATTTTTTGTCTAAAAATTTTCAATTGTGCAGCATGAACAACAACACATGGTCCATCTTTACCTTCAATCTCCATTCCCCAATATCATTGTAGTTTCAGCTCAATCTTATAAAATTGAATTATTATTTTTAGAATACTTTTAGATTTTTTTTTATTTATGACATTAATTTGTATCATTGTATTATGTCATTTTATCTTCTTTATATCTAAATTTATTTGAATGAGTTCTAATTTTTTCATGTAATTTATAGATGATCAAAATTTTTAAATATCTTTTCCATGTTATTTTTTCGTAAGCAATTTTTGAATTCTTATTACTATTTTTTTAGTTTATTTATTTAATGTTTTTCTTTTATCTTTTTGCATTTCACTTATTATTTTCATTTTATTTTTCTCATTTTTTATCTATTTAAAAAAATCTCGAGATTATTATTACTTTTTTTGTCTCATATTTTATTAACAATCACAACTTTATCTCTAATAAATGAAAACACTAAAATTAAAATATATGTAATTTATAATATTTTTCTTAAAATTTTAAAAAATAATATTTTTCATTTAAAATAATTTGCCGTGCACTGATTGGATAAATTTGAATAATAATAATAATAAATAATAAATAAATAATTAATTAAAAATAAATAAAAATATACAAAATTATTTTTTCCCTTTCTTCATCTCTGGTGGACCAATAGAATTGCTGGAAATTTAGAGCATGTTCACACTACATGGCTTTTATAAATCAATTTTAATTCTTCTTTTAATTACTAATCATTTTTGGTACATTTTCAAAATCGATAAATTTAATATTAATATTTGTAACGCCCCAGAAAATTCAAAGGATTAAAAGGATTGAATATGCTACTCATACCAACAGATGCATCTTCTTTTCTGGGTATCCTCCTATAAGAACTCCAAAGTTAAGCATGCTGGCTCTGGAGTAGTTTTAAGATGGGTGATCCCCTGGGAAGTCTCTCGGGTGCGCACGAGTGAGGACAAAGTGCGCTGGAAAAGACAAGTGTTGGTACAGTGGGGCCAGGATATCACTCCCGACGGCAGTCATTGGTAACCGAGCCGGCCCATTAGGGTCGAGCTTCGACCCCGCAACGGGCCGGGGCGTTACAAATGGTATCAGAGCAGGTGCCGACCTGAATTGTGGGAACTAAGTGTCTTGCGTATGCTACTCATACCAACAGATGCATCTTCTTTTATTGGCATCCTCCTATAAGAACTCCAAAGTTAAGCGTGCTGGCTCTGGAGTAGTTGTGGGGCCAGGATATCACTCCCGACGACAGTCATTGGTAACCGAGCCGGCCCATTAGGGTCGGGCTTCGACCTCTCAACGGGACGGTACGTTACAATATTAGTATTATGTAATTAATATTAGTATTAACATAATTACTTTAATAAATCTCAATCTCATTAATTTTCATTCCTTAATTTACTCTAAAATTTTACATTACATAAGAGAGAAAATATATATTGTATTTTTATTTATTAAACACGATTAATATCTTTACACAATATATATTATTATTATTATTATTAATATATAAATTGTAATAATTTTTTAGTGATTATGATTAAATTATTTATTAAAAACATTTTTCAAATTTATCCAAGTAATTTTAATAATATTATTATTAATATAAAAATTGCAGTATTTATTTATGATTATCATTGAATAATTTATTAAAAACATTTTTAATATTTCTAATTTAACAATTCGTGTTATATATTTCTAATTTAACATAAATTAATTTCACTTTAATATTATAAAAATAATAATAAATTAATTAATAAATAATTTACAATAAATATAGTAATTGTAAAAATATTTATGGATAGAAGAAGGAAAGTCAAATATATTGATTAGAAGATATTATTCATGTTCTATATGATTGGTATTATTTTATGGTAATTTTCCAATTCAGAAAAATGTAATAAATTTTATTAAATTTATATTATTTATTTTATGGTAATTTTCCAATTCAAATAAATGTAATGAATTTCATTCAATTTATATTATTCAAATTCAAATTCTTTTTTTAAAGTAAATTCGTTGTAATTTTGAATTTATGTATTCTTTTCCTTAATAGTAACAAGTTATATATGGGATTTAAATAATTTAAAATTTTTTTAAGTGAAATAATTTAAAAGTCATTTCCTTTTCCAATACAATATTTCAATTAATTAATTATTAATATTCTCAATAAAAGGTAATTTTAATGATTTGTTACCTTTTTCATGTTTTGTACTATATCTGAATTATGGCAAATTCAAATTCAAAAGCTATTTATACTCTTTGTATCTTCCATTCTCTCCATCCCTCACGATTTGTTTTTTTTTTGTTTTATAGGTTTAGAAAAAATATATGTATATTATAATTCTTTCTATCCCTTTCTTCTATTGCTAATTTTTTTCCTTCGGCTTTAATTATTTTTAAGATCTTTATTATTGTTTTGTTTGTTTTTTGCAGGTCGAATAGTAAGTTTATATAATATATAATTTGATTGTAATACGTTATGCAATTTTTTTTTATTTCACTCTATTATTATGTATCTGTTATATTGATGTGTTTATTGTTGATAGATTATTAGAGGGGATGAAAATACAATAATAAAAGATAAGTTCAACGGTAGCAATTCGATTTTATAAAAATATAATGATAATTTTTTAGTGTTTTAATTATTTAAGCTATTTATTATTATTTTGTTTGTTTTTTTGCAGCGGAATTGTAAGTGTTTTTAATTTATTTATAAGTATAATTTTATTTAATAATTTTAATTTGATATTATTTTATTTTTGCCCCTTAATTATCTAACAATTTTTTGTAATTATTTTATTTTTTGTCTAAAATTTTTCAATTGTGCAGCATGAACAACAACACATGGTCGGTCCATCTTTACCTTCAATCTCCATTCCCCAATATCATTGTAGTTTCAGCTCAATCTTATAAAATTGAATTGTTATTTTTAGAATACTTTTAGATTTTTTTTTTTATTTATGACATTAATTTGTATCATTGTATTATGTCATTTTATCTTCATCATAGACACTTCTATTTTTTTCATGTAATTTATAGATTATCAAAATTTTTAAGTATCTTTTCCATGTTATTTTTTCGTAAGCAATTTTTGAATTCTTATTACTATTTTTTTAGTTTATTTATTTAATGTTTTTCTTTTATCTTTTTGCATTTCACTTATTATTTTCATTTTATTTTTCTCATTTTTTATCTATTTAAAAAAATCTCGAGATTATTATTACTTTTTTTGTCTCATATTTTATTAACAATCACAACTTTATCTCTAATAAATGAAAACACTAAAATTAAAATATATGTAATTTATAATATTTTTCTTAAAATTTTAAAAAATAATATTTTTCATTTAAAATAATTTGCCGTGCACTGATTGGATAAATTTGAATAATAATAATTAATAATTAATAATTAATTAAAAATAAATAAAAATATACAAAATTATTTTTTCCCTATAAATTTGAATAATAATAATTAATAATTAATAATTAATTAAAAATAAATAAAAATATACAAAATTATTTTTTCCCTTTCTTCATCCCCGGTGGACCAATAGAATTGCTGGAAATTTAGAGCATGTTCAGTGGTTTTTATAAATCAATTTTAATTCTTCTTTTAATTACTAATCATTTTTGGTACATTTTCAAAATTGATAAATTTAATATAAATATTAGTATTATGTAATTAATATTAGTATTAACATAATTACTTTAGTAAATCTCAATCTCATTAATTTTCATTCCTTAATTTACTCTAAATTTTTACATTACATAAGAGAGAAAATATATATTGTATTTTTATTTACTAAACACGATTAATATCTTTACACAATATATATTATTATTATTATTATTAATATATAAATTGTAATATTTTTTTAGTGATTATGATTAAATTATTTATTAAAAACATTTTTCAAATTTATCCAAGTAATTTTAATATTATTATTATTAATATAAAAATTGCAGTATTTTTTATGATTATCATTAAATTATTTATTAAAAACATTTTTAATATTTCTAATTTAACAATTCGTGTTATATATTTCTAATTTAACATATTAATTTTACTTTAATATTATTAAAATAATAATAAATTAATTAATAAATAATTTACAATAAATATAGTAATTGTAAAAATATTTATGGATAGAAGAAGGAAAGTCAAATATATTGATTAGGAGATATTAATCATGTTTCATATGATTTGTATTATTTTATGGTAATTTTCCAATTCAGAAAAATGTAATGAATTTTATTAAATTTATATTATTTATTTTATGTTAATTTTCCAATTCAAATAAATGTAATGAATTTCATTCAATTTATATTATTCAAATTCAAATTCTTTTTTTAAAGTAAATTCGTTGTAATTTTGAATTTATGTATTCTTTTCCTTAATAGTAACAAGTTATATATGGGATTTAAATAATTAAATTTTTTTTAAGTGAAATAATTTAAAAGTCATTTCCTTTTCCAATACACTATTTCAATTAATTAATTATTAATATTCTCAATAAAAGGTAATTTTAATGATTTGTTACCTTTTTCATATTTTGTACTATATCTGTATTATGGCAAATTCAAATTCAAAAGCTATTTATACTCTTTGTATCTTCCATTTTCTCCATCCCTCACGATTTGTTTTTTTTTGTTTTATAGGTTTAGAAAAAATATATGTATATTATAATTCTTTCTATCCTTTTCTTCTATTGCTGATTTTTTTCCTTCGTGCTTTAATTATTTTTAAGATCTTTATTATTGTTTTGTTTGTTTTTTGCAGGTCGAATAGTAAGTTTATATAATATATAATTTGATTGTAATACGTTATGCAATTTTTTTTATTTCACTCTATTATTATGTATCTGTTATATTGATGTGTTTATTGTTGATAGATTATTAGAGGGAATGAAAATACAATAATAAAAGATAAGTTCAACGGTAGCAATTCGATTTTATAAAAATATAATGATAATTTTTTAGTGTTTTAATTATTTAAGCTATTTATTATTATTTTGTTTGTTTTTTTGCAGCGAAATTGTAAGTGTTTTTAATTTATTTATAAGTATAATTTTATTTAATAATTTTAAGTTGATATTATTTTATTTTTGCCCCTTAATTATCTAACAATTTTTTGTAATCATTTTATTTTTTGTCTAAAAATTTTCAATTGTGCAGTATGAACAAAACACATGGTCCATCTTTACCTTCAATCCTCATTCCCCAATATCATTGTAGTTTCAGCTCAATCTTATAAAATTGAATTGTTATTTTTAGAATACTTTTAGATTTTTTTTTATTAATGACATTAATTTGTATCATTGTATTATGTCATTTTATCTTCTTTATATATAAATTTATTTGAATGAGTGACACTTCTATTTTTTTCATGTAATTTATATATGATCAAAATTTTTAAGTATCTTTTCCATGTTATTTTTTCGTAAGCAATTTTTGAATTCTTATTACTATTTTTTTAGTTTATTTATTTAATGTTTTTCTTTTATCTTTTTGCATTTCACTTATTATTTTCATTTTATTTTTCTCATTTTTTATCTATTTAAAAAAATCTGGAGATTATTATTACTTTTTTTGTCTCATACTTTATTAACAATCACAACTTTATCTCTCATAAATGAAAACACTAAAATTAAAAGGTAATATTAGGGTATGGGGCAGATTGGTTTTTAATATTATTTTCAACACCCATAATTTTTCACTTCATTTGTAGGGGTTGTATATTTTTTAATTGTTTATTTATTAGGGTATGTGTATTGTTTAAATACTAAGTAGGGGCATTTTTTAAAATGTATAAAGTCATAAATATCCCTACAATAATATTACGGTAACATATATTAATTTATTTTAATATTCACTAATATTAAACGCGCTACTAATATATATAAATATATTTGCGCTAAATATATTTGCGCAAACATGAGATTACATTATATGTTAATATCAAAATATATTGTGCAAACAAAATATATTTGCATTACCTAATTTGCGCAAACATTAGTACATATATATTTATAATTATATATAAATATAATTACAGCATGCGTGTTTTATGAGATGCGTATGTGGAATATTCTTTGTGTAATGTTTTTACATATTTTGCATCTATGATAGATTTTTAGTTTAGTTTGTAAATATCTTTAATAGATTTATGGTTTACGTATGTTATTTTATGAATTCTTTGATATCTATGATAGATTTCAATTTTTTCTTTCATATATATGATAGATATATCAATATTATTATATGAATTATCTATGACAAAATTTTGAATTCAAGTGATTTTATATCTATGATAGAATTCTAGTGTTGATTTTATATCAATGAGAAAAATTATCTATGACAAATTTCTGAATTCAAGTGATTTTATATAGTGATTTTATATCTATGATAGAATTCTAGTAATGATTTTATATCAATGAGCCCCAGATGAAAGATTTTCGAATGTCTTTGACGAAACTTTAATATCAGTGTACGACATTTTTCTTCAGGAGTATAGCGGCTCGACGGGCTCGGTCGCGCATACTACAGGTCGAGACGACTACGGGGGAGCTTGTCCATGACTCATCCCAGATTAGCAGTACGATTGTGTCGTTCTTTCAGGGTCTGTTGGGCACTTCTACCCATCCTGTTGTAGGAGATTTACGACCTTTCGTGACTAGGAGATTGACAGGGGAGTTGGCAGAGCACATGATCAGGCCGGTGACAGCAGCGGAGATTCAGAGCGTTCTGTTTGCCTTTGATGATGATAGAGCCCCGGGTCCTGATGGATACTCATCGGCGTTCTTCAAACAAGCTTGGCCGGTTATTAAATCTGAGAGTCTCACGGCTATTTCAGATTTCTTCCGCACCGGGAAGCTTGTTAGAGAGGTTAACTCGACGA
>JACOMQ010004499.1:0-18430 GCA_014843705.1 Euphrasia arctica
CTTTTGGCGGCGCGTGACAGTAACGCGTCACTTTCCCGGGCAAAAGGACCAACCCTGATAACTTTTGAAAATACAGGACTACTTACGGGAAATGACATCCGTACAGGACCATTTGTGATATTTTCCCTTGTTAGTATATGTTTCGTTGTTTTATATTCAGGTTCAAGCAGCACTCCCAAATCGGCAGTGCAGAATAAAATCGTCAGAAAACCAAGCAGTTTAAGATATGAATCAATAACTTCCCCAGGTTTTTTATTTGTTATATACCTTTCTCATTTTTTGAAGTCTAACTTTGTTAATGATTTACGAGGTCTCCTATGTTCTCAGCTACTAATAATATGCAGTTAAATTTCAGGTAGTTATGTCGACTTGCAATCTTCTACAATTAAACCTTCTTATGTACCTGCTTCGTACAACATGAAAAAACATCTAGATCGAAAGAAGCCAGAGATCGTACTGTTACAATGAGGGAGTACGTAACCTTTAAGATGCAACACAGAATAAATGAATCTCCGCATATTTTGCACGGTAGAAGGTTGTTTCAACAGTTTTTAGCTGATGCTTATGCAATGGTTGAGGCTTTTAGGCTGACTTACATGAGGCATCATCAGAAAGATTTCAGGTGTGGATCGTATGCTGCATTGGGAAATGCTTTAGCACAAGGTCAAACTGACACTGCTAATACTGGGAAGCGTATTATTTTACCTTCATCCTTCGTCGGGGAGCACGTTACATGATCCAAAACTATCATGATGCACTCGCAGTTTGCAAATGGTTAGGTTACCCTAATTTGTTTATAACTTTTACGTGCAATTCTAAATGGCGTGAAATTACTGATCACCTCAAGGAAATTGGTCTAACTGTTTCCGACAGACCAGATATAATTTCACGAGTTTTCCATACAAAGTTGGATAATCTCATGAGGGACATTAGAAAAGGAAAGCACTTTGGAGAAACTTCAGCTGGTAAGTATGCATTAAATTTTATCTTTTCTGGTCATTATTATTTGTTTATGCGTGTGATTTCCTGGGCAGTGTAAATTTTTGGGGAACTAATTACTATTATTTTTGTAAATGTAGTTATTTACACTATTGAATTCCAAAAGCGTGGACTGCCTCATGCCCACATTCTGTTGTGGATAAAAAATTTCCCAAGTTCATCATCTTCAGAAAATATTGACAACTGTATTTTCGCTGAAATTCCCAATCCATTGCAAGATAAGGAGTACCATGATGCTGTAAAGGAATACATGATGCATGGTCCGTGTGGACTTGCAAATTTAAAATCTCCATGTATGCATGGATTAACCTGCACCAAACATTATCCCAAGAAATATGTAAATCAAACTTCTATAGATGAAGATGGTTATGTCGTTTATCGACGTAGGAATAATGGAAGTTTGGTATCAAAAGGAGGAATAGAACTTGACAACAGGTTACAAACTATTCTCATTCATATGTTTCAATCTAAACACGGCCTGTATGTTTGATATTTTATTTATTGTTCTCTTTATCCTATCATTTTCTTTGACAGGCATGTCGTTCCCCATAATCGGGCTCTTTTTGTAAAGTATCGAGCACATATAAATGTAGAGTGGTGCAACAGGGCCCGTTCAATTAAGTATTTGTTCAAATACGTGCACAAAGGAAATGACAGGGCAACAACTGTTTTTTACAAGTCTCATGGTCAAGGCAACGGGAGGAAAGATATTGACGAAATACAACAGTACTTAGATGCGCGATATATTTCGGTGTCTGAGGCTGTTTGGAGGTTATTTGCATACGAGATCCATTTTAAGGAGCCAACTGTTGTGAGGTTGACAATTCACCTTGAAGGGGAACAATTTATCGTGTTTCAAGACGGAGATACAGTTGATGATGTCATGGAGAAATCAGCTTCCAACGAAACAATGTTTACAGCCTGGATGATTGCGAACAGAGATTATGAAGAAGCTAGAGGATTAACTTATGCAGAATTTCCATCTAAGTTTGTATGGCATGATGACACGAGAATTTGGACACCTAGGAAAAAGGGTAAAGCTCTTGGGAGATTGTCTTACGTTCACCCAACACTTGGGGAAGTATATTACATGCGTCTTCTCTTAAATTTTGTTCACGGATGCAAATCTTATGAAGATATTAAACAGTACAATGGAGTTCAGCACGATACTTTTCAAAATGCACGCTACGTACGCGGTTTACTTGAGGACGATCAAGAATATATCGACGCTGCTGTTTGGGGTTTAGGGCCAACGCTAAGATCATTATTTGTGAATCTTCTGACTTCGTGTTCAATAATCCGTCCTGTGAAGGTTTGGGAAGATTGTCAAATGAAGTTGAAGGAGAACCTTCTCGATAATTACAGAACAAAATTCAGAAGGCCAGGTTATTATTTATATTTTTAAACCTTTATTTTCCATGTCTGTGGTCTTTAATTATAACCCATCTTAATTATGTTTCTACTTTTGTATCCAGCTCTGATTTTAACAGAAGATCAATTGAAGAATCTGTGCTTGAGTGAAATTGAATCCATGTTACAGTCAAAGGGAAAATCTTTGAAAGATTATCCTGGAATGCCATATCCTCAAGATGTTGATATATCATTCCTTGGAAACTCACTATTAGCAAACAAGTTGAGTTACAATCGCGATGAATTTCAGATTTTTTTAGAAAATCTTATGCAATGTTGAATGATCAACAATTGTTTGCTTTCAATTCAATAATGGAAGTTGTTACAAATGGAACTGGTCAAGTATTTTTTTGTTGAGTTATATGGAACTTTTGTATGGAAAACCATTTCTGCTGCAATTCGTTCAAGAGGAGATATAGTGCTTAACGTCGCTTCAAGTGGGATTGCTTCTTTGCTCTTGCCTAGAGGGAGGAAGGCTCATTCTAAATTTCATATTCCTTTGGTATTGGCTGAAAATGCTACATGTAACATAGAGACAGATAGTGACAGTGTAGAGTTAATATCAAGAGCAGTACTTATTATTTGAGATGAAGCTCCGATGATGCACAGGTAAATAATCGCTACTCTTCTTATTTTCATTTTTAATTTATCATAATTTTATCAAACATTAATCTGTACAATGTGATTTCTTTTGGAGTAACAATCATTTAACATGTTTCTGATTTCAATCTTTTATGTTATCCTTTAACACCTTTATTTATAACCCATGAACTGTTTTGAAGCTCTTGATAGAACAGTTCGAGATATCATGAAACGTGACAATCCAACATCTGCTCATGTTCCGTATGGTGGGAAGGTTGAAGTCTTTGGAGGCAATTTTCGTCAAATCCTTCCTGTTATTCAAAAAGGCACACGTCAAGAAATTGTTCATGCAACTATCAATTCATCTCCCATTTGGAATAACTGCAAGATATTAAGACTAACTAGAAATATGAGATTGGAGAATGTGGATGAAGGAACTGATGTTTCTGCTTGTAGACAGTTTGCGGATTGGATGACTGAAATTGGAGATGGCACTTTGGGAGATGTAAACGATGGAGAGTCAACGATTGAAATTCCCAATGATCTTATCATATCCAACTCTACCGACTACATAAGATCGATCGTTGATGCCATTTTTCCAGAATTCCAGCAGCATATTGGAGACCTTTCTCTCCTGCATGGTCGCGCTTTTTTAGCTCCTACATTGGAAGAAGTCGAAGACGTTAATGAGTATATGGTTTCCTTGCATTCAACAGAAGAGAAGTTTATCTTAGTGCGGATAGTATTGATTCTGCGGATAAAGGATCTACGATGTTCGATCAAATGCATTCCACAAAATATTTAAACACAATAAAATACTCTAGATTACCAAACCATATTCTTAAGCTAAAGGTTAGTTATATAACTTTTTATTCTTTAATTAGTCATCATTCCTATTTAAAGATTTTGTGGAATCTGGAGTTATACTCTTGCTTTAAATTTTTCTTATCTATTATTTATTATAAAGGATTACTGATTTTAAAATTAAGAATTTCTAAATATATTATAAGTTCAAAATTTTATAATATACATATAAAGTTTTTATTTTATACTTAAATATATAATATGTAATTAAAGATCTATTACATTTAATGCTTTTATTTTAAATTGTTTAAGCTAATACACTTCATTTTTTTAGGTTGGGGTGCCGATTATGTTGTTAAGAAATATCGATCACATAGCCGAATTATGCAACGAAACTCGATTGGTTGTGACCAAGTTGGGAAACTACGTTATTGAAACAAATGTATTATGAGGAGAACAAAAAGATAAAATCGTTTACATTCCAAGGTTGACACTTTCTCCTTCTGATTCAAAATTATCTTTTCGCTTTCAACGTCGACAATTCACAATCATGATTTTGATTTCCTATGCAATGACCATAAACAAAAGCCAAGGTCAATCTTTGTCAAAAGTGGGGATTTTATTGAGAAGACATGTTTTCACACACGAACAATTGTATGTTGCAGTTTCAAGGGTCACTAACCGAGCAGGATTGAAATTCTTAATATGTGATGATAATAGAAATTTGACGAATAAAACTACAAATGTTGTGTATAAAGATGTTTTCAGAAATTTGCAATAAATTCCAAAACAAGAGAATATGATAATATCTTTATGTTTTCAATTTTTAAATGTGTCTTAAATTAAAATTTTTTATTTTTTTCCAAAAATGTAGCCAAGCAATTATATTATTCCAAAACTCAATTACATTTTTATGTACGTTAAGATTAAAATAAATTGGGTAGAACTTTGAGTTTTACTCCAATTGCAACGCACGGACTGAATCAACTAGTTATATCGGACTGAATCTAGTTATATCAATCCCACAAACAATAATTGAGAGAGAGAAAATACCAATTCAAATTCAAAATATTTTTCTAAAAATGTAAACTCTTTCAACATTGTAAAATCTTAATGAAATGAAAATAAAATAAAAATAAAACAATTAAAATCGAAAACCGTCCTCACCGAGTCGTTCGTTCGTACTCCGTCAAGCTTCGTCCATGTCTCCGGCGGAAAAGCAGAAGAGTGCGCCTGCGGACCTGAGCAAGGAGTATGGTGCACCATTCACCATCATCTCTCACGACGAGGGTTTCAGGTACAACTCCCTTCTCTCTCGGGACTTCACTCCTCCTCTATCTCTCGATTTCGGTCTTATAGAAACCCTCGGGTGGACGAAAATTATCGATGCGTATTGCCGTACACTCAATATGGAAAAATTTGCAAAAATGAAGCACGACGCTTTTAAGCAGCTTATGCTAGAATTTTACACCACGTTGAGTTTTGACGACGACGACGACAACAACGGATTTCACTGCCGGTTAATGGGGAAGAGCGTGACAGTCACGCGCAAAACCCTGTGTGATATTTTCGGGTTTCGTAGGGGCGGGCACAAAACCGTGCCTCGGGATTTTGACCCAGAGGGATTCTGTAGAGAGATATCTGGGGCTGGGGAGTGTGGGGTTTTTAAAAATGGCAGGCTGCCCAGCTTCCTCATCAAAGACCCGTCGAAGGCGTCGGTGAAGGACTTGTTCTATTTGTGGTGTGTATACCGTGAAATCCGTGTTTGCACCCCGAGCTTCCTCATTGGAAATTTTAAATCCGTCCTTAGAAATACACGGGCCAAAATGTGCCTTGGCAACTTAATTACAGCGATCGCGGTTCATTTTGGCATGTTCGACCCCTTAAACACGGATATGACGGTTCTGCCCATGCAGCCTTTGGGAATTTCTCAGACAAAGAATTTCTTGAAGAAGCGTAAGTGCTACAAGGAGGCGACAGCGGAGACTTCATCATCCTCTGATCAAGCCGATGGAGAAGACACTTATCCAGGGCTGAGCAATACTCCACCTGCTGTCGACAATTGCACGTTTATCTCTCGTAATGAAGAAAACACTAATCCAGCCACCATTGATGATCAACCTGAAGGGATTAATACCACTCCACCTGCTGTTGACACTTGGATGTTAATAACTCGTAAACTGGAGAAAATGCAGAAACAGATAGATGAGTTGGAGAAAAGGATGAATGACACGCGTGCGCGCGATAAGACTTCCGAGCAGAAAGGGGTGAGTTTTAGGAATCAAGAATCGAATGGTACTAATACTGTGGAGGAACTGAAGCAGGAAAATTTCGAGGCTAAAAAATCTGTAGAGAAGTTGAGGATGGAGAAATCGGAATCTGATAAGGCAGCTGCAATATACAAAACCAGGCTTGACAAATTGTTGCCGAGTATCAAGAAGATTAAGGAGGGTCTTTCCAAGATGTCAAGTATGAAGGTGGTAGATCTTGCTGGTTTAGTAAATGACATGCGCGAGCTCGGTACCTTCGAGGAGGGAGACGATTTGGGATTTCCAGATTCTAGCCTGGGAAACGGGAGTATGCCGAATCTTAATGCTGAAGATGTGGCTGTCTTTATGCCTGGTGCGCGTGTCAATTCTAACACTAATGGAGGTATAAGCAAAGGATTATCTAAGAATGGTTGTTTTTGTTATATGTCAATTTCTCCCAGCTAGATAGTTTCTAAAAAAATTCTACCAAATCTGATTGTTGATGTTAATTTAATCTCTTTAGATTGTGAAAGATGTTTCAGGTTGTCATTACATTAACTACTGTATTTAATATGAATCAAGAAAACTGAACACATATGTTGTACGTCAGCAGGTGACCGCGGAAACTCTCCCCAGCCTTGGACAAGAGAGGATGATATTTCACATACTGTTAAGAACTTGCCGGGTTCACACTCAGGCCACAACCCTCCGCCACCAGGAAGTAATGAATGTATGGAGCCACTGGGTTCATTGTCTGTATTTCCAAAATGAAATAAGAGTTGGTTATAATGTTTTACGTAATTTTTGAAACAATAATTGTGTGATTGAAGTGAAAATTGTTTGGTTGTAGACTTGTAATTTCTGAAAAGTTTATTTGCTATGCATTTTAGTTTTGGCAGCATCTCTTAAGATTGCTTTATAATTGGCAGTCTCACAAGTTAAATGATGCGAACATTGCAGTTGCACATGCTAGTGCACACACTTAATATCTGAAGAAGGGCGTGTTTGTAATTATATTAATTATTTTATATGAATCAAGAAGACTGAACATGTCTAATGCCTGGCTGCAGATGACAACAACTTTCCTGAGGCTTGGATAAGCGAGGATGATACTGCACATACTGTTAAAAAATCTCTTTGTTCACAGACAGCCCACAACCCTCCTCAACAAGGAAGTGATGATTGTAAAGGTTCATGTTTGTTATGTTTTATGTTATAATGTAAAGGCTCTGATTAATTTTATTTTTGATTGCCTTGTATCGTCTGAGTTCTGGTGGCTCCTCTTAACCTAGCTTTATAATTAACACTCACATTGAAAAAAGTCGTAAAAACCATTTCAATTTTTGGGGTCATTGATCCCACACTGCAAAACCACCCACTTTTTCTATTTCTTATCTTCTTCCTCTCATGGAATTCTGTGGCTGTTGAAATTGAAGTGGGTTTTTCGGTTTTCTTGCTACTGTATTTTTTTATTAATTTTGTAATTATAGTTGTTGGGCATCTGGACATTTAAATTTATGTTAAAGGCTGTGTCTTTACCGTATTTGTTCATGTACTCTTTTCGCGAGTGTGATTTTTACGAGTTGCAGGGTGTATATTAAAGGAGCGGGATAACTTTGAAAAGGAGATTGAGAATCTCAAAACGATCCCTCTCTCGGCGACAAAGGTTGACATATTACAACTTGAGGAGAAGCTGGAAAAGAGTCGAAGAAAATGTCAGGAGCTGAAAGAGGTGGTTGCTCGGTTGAACGAAGAGAAAAGGGTGTTGACCGATCGGGTCAAATTGGCCGAGGAGAATAGTGATAGGATTTTCACGGCGAACTTGAAGATGACAAATGAAAAGAATCATTCAATTTCCAAGCTTAACGAGAAGATTAAAGAGCTGGAGAACAAAATCATGGAGAGTGACCTGCTGGGTAAGGAGATTGGTACTTCTGAGGAGGGATTAATGAGTTTAGATTCTGAGGGCTTAGGGTCGAAAAGGAAAATAGTTCAAGAAATATACTCAGAGAGACAGAAAGCCTTGGCGGCTCCTGCCACCGCCTCTCAATCGTCCTTGTCCGTGCCGAGCTTGAAGCCTCCAGCCATCTCCTCGCAACCTTTCGGGATAATCGGGCCGGGCTTGGATAGCGCCCTGAGCCCATCTCCTCCGCCACCCAAACGGGCTTGGATTGATTTAACTTAAAAACTCCTGGCTGGTTTTTGTAAACTTTTACCTGTCAATTTTCTCTTTTTTTGTGAATTTTATTATTATTCTCAAATTGTCTTCTTGGCGTTAACCTTTCAATTTATCTTAGGAGTGTGCAAAAAATGACCTTGGAACTGGATCGATGGTCTCCGGACCTAGAATTTTCGAAATTCTGGGTTTCGGTCCACTCGATTCAAAACCGTAATTTACCGAGTCCGAAAACGGATTATAATTTGTAGAGTATATTTTCTTTTAAACCACCACTCACTGAGCTTTAAAATATTTGGACAATACGGAGTACTATTTACTTATTTATTATTATTTTTTTTTTATTTAAAATGATTAAAAAGACAAATTGTCCTTAAAAATTGCATGCCCTCTCACGTGCACAAAATATTCGTCGGAATATTTTGTTTTGGCTTTTGATAGGTAATATAGTGCAAAGTTGAGGGCATTGGCTCTATTCATCTAAAGTTGGTTGATGGTTCGGTGAAGCTTCTAACTGATAGAGCAGGTGACCAACAAGTCAACTTGTGGCTTTGGTCGAACCTAATTTATTATTTAATTAATTAATATTATCAATTTATTTTGAAATTATGAAAGATCATTAATTATAATTAATTAAGGCATATGTTATATCAACTCGGTGTTGGGACATCGACATACTTGAGTGGGTGCTCATTGTTGATGAGTTCACTGAACCATCCCTCCTTAGAATCTCTAAGTGGTAATCATTGATCGAATAGAGAATTCCATAATATAGATGTACACTATTAATCTTTAAGATCCAGACATTACTGTGGCTTCATCAAAGGACCAGCTGTATCGTGACTTGTCTCTGGATCCCTTAAGGGGAATCATTTAAAGAGGCAATGTGTATAGTCTGAAATATGGCGTGAAGTTTGTGCATGGTAGTAGAGGATCTGATCGTTTGATATAGATCATGAATGTCCTGTGTGTTCTGATGGTTCGTAGTCCCGGAATCTCTGGCCAGAGTTGAATAGTGAGGTAATTAGAGAAATGTGTTTCTCTGAATCAATCACGACTGGATTTTACGAAACCTAGAACGTACGCCCAGTTATCAAACTCAACATGAGATATCGATTAACCAATATCTCTAGTTTGATCGGGACATATAAATCGGTGGGATCGTACTGCACGCTAAAAAATGTGTGTCAATTATTGTGAATTTGTGAGACATTGTTTCTATGTGTGTCAATTATTGTGAAACACGAAAAAATAAAAAATGTTGCAACTACATTATGAGACACAGCTTGTTTAAAATATATTTTGCCCGTTCTTGAATTATAAGTTACAATTACTATTATATTACAAGGTTCTTGCAGGCACATTATTTGTATCTAGGGAATTAGTGAAGCGTAGTTGCTAGACGCTCGCCACTGATTCCTTGGGCACCGACTAGTTTGAAGATTAAATAATATGATTATTAATCTGAAACTCTTGGGAGTAGTTGAAATGAGAACAATGTGTTGTTAGAATCACAATGTGTTATGAGCTCACGGCTAGATATACACCTGAACCATTGAGGGTCACATTCTTGTGTAAACCGATCCTTGAATACGATCATGTATTAATTAACTGCCAAATATGTACATATAGTCGGAGGTCAACACGATTGAATCTGAGATTCATAATTGTGATCTGAGTTGGAAATATTACTGAGCAAAAGAAAAAAGACAAAGTGAGGTACACTTTCTATTGTGGGAAATTTCCCGATTTAACAGTACCCCCGAAATGGGCTTTCCGATATAGTGAAATTGGAAACTCCCTTACGGCGCCCCGACTGTAGGGAACGAGGCAGGCGCGAATGGTTTCCTCTATTTATTTATTTTCTAATTTAGTTATTTACAATTAAAAAGAGTTTCGTATTTATATATTTAAGATTTATTTAATTTGAAGAAAATTGGACAATAAATATCCCATAAAATATTATTTTTTATTTTACTCTGCACTGATCTAGTTTCAAATAGATCAAAAAAAAAAAAAAAATCCAATTTTTTCATGAAATTATTAAAGCTAATTTATTTATAAAATAATAATACTAAATTTTATAGATATGTCACATTTCATAATTGATTATTATAATTATGATCAATACAAATCATATCTTGAAAATATAATTATTTATCAATTGAATTTTATTAATTAAATAATAAATTCACTATTTTATATATAAATCAATTTATATATTTTAAAAGATCAATAAAAATATTGAGAAATGGAGTAAACATATAATAGAAATACAATCAAAATAATTATTCAAAAAAAATAATTTTATTAACTATAGAAATATATAATCATTCTATTTATATAAATATTCGAAAGAGTTATATGATTAGAACAATAAAAATATACAAAATTATTATTAAAAAATAATTTTAAAATATATTTTTCAGTATTGTATTTCTATTAATACTATTATAAGGGATAAATTCCGAACAATTAAAAAAAGAATAATTTTTTATATTATTTAGTTATTATTATTAATAATCGCTCAAAACAACATTAACTATTATTTAGTTATTATAATTAACTTATACACTTGAGTAAAAATGAAATATATATATATATATATATATATATATATATATATATATATATATTGAAATTTTAATAACATTTCTTATAAGATTATTATATTTTATTAATTATTTTAAAAAATTTATGTTGCAATGAAGAAATAATTTGTATTTTTTATTTTTTTTAGAATAATTTATATATAGTAAATACTGAAATTGTAATAGATTTATCAATTATATTAAAATATTGTTAATAATATTTTTTAAATAGAGTTTTTAAATATTAGAAGTATTTTTTTCATACAATTATTATTAAGAAAAAGTTAATATTATTATCATTTTATTAAAAAAAGTGTTATGGTATATTAATAAGTCCATTTATTTCTTTATATTAATAAGAAATAATTAATAAATCAATAATTAATAATTATATATTGTAAAAATTTATTATTAGAAAATACTTAAATCATATTTTTTGGATTTTCTAAATCATTATAAATCTAAATAATGAAATAATAAAGTGTTCTTGAAAATTGATATAGTTGAAATACAAACATTACAATTAGTCGATAATATAATGTTAATATAAAAATTCACTTTCAAGAGTGAAGATTCCAATAAAAACAGTAATAATTATAATTGAAAAACACTTCAAATTTTTATATTTTTTTATGTTTTGTATTTTTATAAAACTTATTAAAACAAATTGAAAAATGAGATATTTTAAATAAAAACAAAATAATGTTAAACGATTTAATTTTATTAACTATTCAACAATTTCACATTTATAATTTACAATGTTATTTCTTTTTCCAGGAGAATTTACAAAGGTTGGGATTCTATTAAGAAGATCGGTGTTCACATACGAACAGTTGTATGTTACAGTTTCAAGGGTTATTAATCTAAGAAGATTGAAATTCTTAATCTGTCATGAAAATGATAACCTTACGAATAAAACTACAAATGTTATGTACAAAGAGTTTTTCACAAATTTGCAGTAAACATACATAATATTTATTATTTAATTTTTTATTTATGTACGATAGAGATATTGAACAAAGTCATTGCCAAGCTTTGAACTATAAAACTCTTTTCATTATATAAAATGTTAATATAATTAACTCTCGAATAGATTAAAAATTTGTAAAAAAAATTCTGATATTTATTTCAAACTAATGAATATAAACATAAATATTTATTCAATTGTTTTAACATATATAATAAAATGAAGTTTAAAATAATCCGATAAAGCTTTGAGTGGTCCCAGTGCATAATTTTTATATTTTTATCTAAGTTTGTTAGTTATGTTGAACAAACTCATTGTGAAATTTTGAACTATATAATAAATGTTAATATAGATCATCTCCAACAACCCGAATTCAATAAAATATTTAAAAATCATATAAATTGTTTCTTTCAAACTAATGAATATAAACATAAATATTTATATAATTGTTTTAACATATATAATAATATCAAGTTCAAAATTTCAGGGATCGGCTAACCACGCTGCCGTGTCGAAGAATTCTTTTTGCAGCCTAAATTTTTGGTATCTTAATTAATTTTCTATTTTTTTTTTATATTTTAGTCTTTTTATATAATTCAGCATTGTCTCCATAAATTATGTGTTTTTCATTTTTGAATTTTATGTTAGTTTTGTTTGACCTCTTTGTTTTTATTATTTGCATTTTTTTGGAAGGTTCATTTATTCATGCTATTGAGTCATAAATCAGGTTATCAAGAGCACGTATATATTGAGCCATGGTACAAATTCGTGCACTTATGGTTTCATTCTCGACTTCAAGATATCGTATAGAATTTGTTGATTTTGGAGTAATTTAATTGTGTATAACTAATTAATTTTCATTAATTATTATCTACTCTGATTGTTCTGAAAGGGATATTGATTTTGGAGTAAGTTAATTGCGTATAACTGATTGTTCGGAAGCAAGCCACCCTTACCAGGACATGCATTCGACCAGCGCATTTCTCACACGGCGGAGGTTCATTTACGATTTCTAATGACATACGCTGAAGTTCATCAATTGATAACTATATTGCTACACGAGGGTATTATTGAACAAAATCAAAGATCGATCATGATACCAAATACTAAAAGTAAATAATGATTTCATAATTGTTATTCAACATTTTTGGTTACACTCAATATCTGTATTCATTCTAAAAATAATTCAATACATATACTTTTCTTTTCAGACTACTCTTTACGTAACAACTAATGGCCTAACTTCCACAATCATTTTACTCTTATTTTGAACCTAATAACTGGCAGAGGTAGGAGAAACCGAGAAAGATCCAAGCTATTCTTAAACGAGAATATTCTTATTCTGAACCTATGCAACTTTCTTTTCATTCTCACTATTCATTTACATTACTCGCCCAAACTACTATTTATTATTTATCTCCAATAATATAAATAATTACTATAAAACATACAAACTGAGAATTGAGATAGTTGATTATTCATAATTTAACTTAATTATCTAATTATTCTTAACTTCATTAGCTAATTATTTTGTGTATGTTTTTTAAACTATGATCTACTTTAAACGAGAAGAGCTCTTTCATTTTAATATATATTAAGTAATATTAAGTTTTTTATTTTATTATTTTAGTTATAATTTCTTTTATTAATGATTTCATTCTTATTTGTTTTTATTTTCTAACGTTTTTTTCTTAATTTTTTCATACACTTACAATATTTTTTTATTTTTCGTATAATCATTAATACAAATAACTTAATAATTATAGTTAACGGGTAACTCTTCAGAAAATAACCCGTTTCATCGTTCGGGATTGAAATTGTAACGCCCCAAAACGAGAAATATAATGTAATAGTATTTTGAAAATTAAAGATGATTTTTTTTAATAGAGTTTGGTTGGAATTGAAGTAGCGGAAGTTTTACAAGAAAATCTAGAAGTTAAAAAACAAGGTTCAATGAATTAATCAGCAGGTAGATTAAACAATTGCTTGAGAAATACTTTTGATCTGGATGAACTCTTCACGAGGAATACACTCTTACTTCTCGCCATAAGTTTAGTTAAAAGAGGGGGTGAGCTAAAAGAGCTCAGTGAGGGGGTAAAAGATGGTAACTTGAAAATCAAGAAAATATTTTTATTGAGTATGAAACATGCAAACAATCAAAGTAATAAGCATGAAATAAGAATTTATAACTAAAATACTTTATCAATATTTTTATAATTTTTTTAAAGAAACATGTATAAATAATATCAATCACATTTACTAGTCAAACAATCAAACAACAACAAGAGGCTTTTTCAGCTTTAAGTGAAATGATAAATAACATGACAATCACAAGTTATGAAGCATCAAACAATCAAGCACTTAGAACATATACGAGAATAATATATCGCCTCAAGTCAAGCAAAGCAATCAAATAGTCGAGAACCCAGTACGGAACTCTAGAGGTGACTAGCACTTAGTTCCGAACTAACTCAACCCACAATAAACGTAAAGTTAGTGTTGATCAAACATCAAAACCTTTATACGTTCTCCCGCTCGATCACCATAAAAGGTGACACGCCAAGTTAGGCCGAAACCAAAACTCACCTTATCCCTCCCAAGAGGCTCGACGTCCCTTTAGATGTGGGTTAAAACCTAGGGATAGTCATATTCCGGAATACACCATTTCTACGACCCAATCTCGTCGTCGACTCCGACCCGACCAAGGATGTGGGAATAGACCATGCATATTTGAATCAACAACCACAGTCGAACTGTTCGATTAATAGACCAAACTATACAAGTCGAACAACAAAGAACAAAACACAATATCGATTTGAATCAAGTAATGAATATGTAATATATATATATATATATATATATATATATATATGATCAAGCAAACATGATATACATTGCCAATCACTTCAAAATCAAGATATATACCAATATAATTAAGTTCAAGAAGCACACCATATTTCCAATAAACAATATTTATTTCGTATGTGAAACACAAATAATTCAATTTCAAGAATATATGCAATATGAACAAAACAATGCCAAATAATTCAAAATAATTTAACTTTCCAGTTTTAGAAGAAGTTCCACTCACCTGATACGATGAACACTCAAAATTCAAAAAAACGAATAGCTACACGTTTTCCATATCAAATACAAGTCCACGAATTCCTTGGTGACATCCATCAATGGCATACAAATTGCAATAACTATTACAAGTATACAAAGTGGATCTCTTATCAAATATATGTTAATAATATTTATAAACAACTTATACAGACACCATTCTCAAGATTAAGTTATACCACGAATAATAAAATTACTTTCAAACACATGTTTTGGGAATAAAATAATATTAGGAAGCTATATATTGATTTCAAAGTAAACAAATTTTGTTACTCCTTTTTTTGTTAACAAGCAAGGAAATGTTATTCTTGTAAATATTACTTTAGTATTTTAGTTGAAATAGAATTCATAAAGAGTATATGGATCAACTAATAATTTCAATTATGCTAGTTTTCGAGTACAAATACAAGTAAATAAAAACCAATTTAAATGAGCTTAATAGACTTGAAGGGCTCGAATTGAAACTTTAAAAGTCCTAAATTATATTTTATACTTTATGAAATTCTTTACAACCATGCATCACCTCAATTTGTGAATATTATTATTTTCACTTTTACAATTTTACAAGTTAACATATCAATTTTCTTCTCTTTTTCCAAATTAATTCATCCCCAACTAATATATGCAACTCAAATTCCCAATTTCCCAAAATGAAAGGTAACACAAACTTCATAGATACACTCACGGCCAAATCACACACTTCACATAAAATTTCCATTTAAATATAGTATAATATTTATAAATATATTCATCACAAAAAGAGCCTTCAATTCATATAATTATTACGGAACTTTGGTAGATCAAATAATCAAAATAAAGGGGTGACAAAATGTGGTGTTTCGAGGTCCCATCGAGATTATCCGCACACCGATTAAAGAAAATAAACACACAATCAAGTTCTACTAGAATTAATGAACAATTTAATATAAACCTTACCGAATATGAACAATGAACGAGCAATGCTCAAAGGCGGTCAATGATGAAAACTTGAAGAAGAAAAATAAAAGAATGTGATTGTTTATTGCTTCTACAACCCACGCACTCAAACTATAGATATGAAGAATTTGATCACTAAACCACCGGCCCATTGTTTTGTTTTGAAAGGTGGTTTGCATGAAATGAGGTGGCAACATATTAGAAATTCAACAAAACATGTGTCAATGTATGACTTGTGTTTCGTATTTATAGTTATAATTAAAAATGGTTTGGGGTATATTTTAATAAAAAGACAATAAAGATATTTTGTTGGTATATTATGATTTGGGCTCAAGTATTAAGTCCATCCTAGTTTGAGTTTAATTTAAATTAAGCCCAGTTAATAAATAGATAAAATAGAAATGAATTTGAAATTAATCTTACAAATAAAATCATTTATGTAAATATCAATAATAAATTTTAGTAATTATGCGGGATTTCACAGAAATTGCCAAATTGATATTTTGTGATGAGAATAAGAATATCACGAATAGATACTAGCTAGTGTAGTTTATAGTGAGGTATTAAGAAATTTCCAATAAAATTTTATTACATTTTATTTTATTTTTTTGTTTTGTTTTTAAAATTTTATGCTGTCAATGATTTACTTTAAAGCACATAAGCTGGGGCCTTAAATTTTTAATATATATTGAGTCACTTTAATAATATATTTCAAAAAGAGAAAGGAAAATATTAAAATTAATTAATTATTTCATACAAATATTACTAAAAAAATTTAATATTATTATTATTATTTATTTATTAAGTTCAAAATAAACTTATACATTATGAATTTTTTTTTTTGGTATAGGTCAATTGCAATGTCTTGGGATTCGAACCAAGGACCTCAAGTCCCCAATTCAAGTGCTCAACCAACTGAGCTAACAACCCTTGACCATTATGAATTTTTAACAATTCGAATTCAATAATATATTGACAAATCATCTAAATTGTTTTTTTCAAACTTATGAATATAAACATTAATATTTATACAATTATTTTAACATAAACAATAAAATCAAGATCAAAATAAATCCGAGCCAAGGTTTGAGTGGTACTCGCATCTCACGGGCAGATGAATCTAGTTATATTAATTTTCAATTTGACCCAAATTAATTATTTCCCATGTTTACATAATTAATTGTTTTGTGTATTTTAATTTATATGATTAATTGAATATGCATCATTTAATTTGTGTAATATGTGATACATGAATTAAATATTTAATTATATAATAATTAAATGTCTTGTTGTATTATTTATTCAATCGATTTTTTTGAATTAAACCAATTATGCATGTATTATAGAAAATATAATTTTTAATAAAAATAAAATAAAATAATTTATTTTACGTATACATGAAATGATGAATTGTCTATGAATATAATCATTGTTTGTTAAATTGATTAATTTAATGTTATTTAATTGTGATTTATTTGTTTCTATTAAAATATTTATTTTTATATCAAACAATGCTTAGTTTGTTATGAAGTAAGGATTCAATGTCTAAATATGAATTCACCTCGGGAAGTAATTCGGGAAATGACACTACAAAAAAACCAGTGAACTCCTACGGATTTTTCTGTTGGTATTCGTAGCTATTACAGTGCTTCTTTCTGGACTAGTTATCAGTACTACTGAAAACTTTACACTTTTCCAGAAACTATAAACGTAAATAAAAGAAATGAAGAAGAAGAATGAAACACGGACTGGTCTTCAACTTTGATTCAACGTCAGAACTGGATTGCGGGTAGTCGAGGCGCTTTCGCTATCCGCAAGACAAATACGTCCCGTGTATGCTACGGTTTGCAGACGTAATGTCCCCAAAGATACAACGACTGTCTTGTTCGTCTCTGAAGCAACCAGAGCCGAACCACTTTCGAACGAGAAAGAGCAGGGAGTATGAACTATGAAATGCTGGGAATTATTTTGCTTTATTTGCTGTGTATGTTATGCAGCCTAAGACACTCTATTTATAGGCGTCCACATGCATGTGAAGGGTCAACAAAGGCATTCATTCGGGTGAGTAATGCAGCCTCATTACCACCTTGTAACGTTCAGCCTAATTACACCATTGTAACGTTAGGAATGAACCTGGTCATCTGACCGTTGAGGATTTCATTTCAGAAAATAATAATATTAATATAATAATAATTATTATTTAATCAGGCTTGACTATTCAACTTCAGCCTAATCCAATTGTGTCAACACTAGCTCACCATAAGTGAGCCCAATCTATAGTTCAGCCCGTCAGCAAAACTATTACGATGGCCAGGCCCAGGAGCCCCAGGAAACCCAAGTCCAGCCCAAAGTCCAATTGCCAAGTCCAAGGGCGAGGCGAGGCGAGGCGAGTCGGGTCGGGACGGGACGGGACGGGACGGGACGGGCCGAGCCGAGCCGTGCCGAGCACGAGCACGAGCACGAGCACGAGCCGAGCGGACGGACGGACGGCGCGCGTGTGGCGATTGCCATGTACCTTAACGGTCCATGGTCTTACTCACTTGTTGAACACATTAATCCTCCAACCATTTATTAAGTGTAATCATTTTATTAC
>JACOMQ010004500.1:0-18427 GCA_014843705.1 Euphrasia arctica
ATGGTTTGTTGACTATCAACTAACCAGCTTCTGTGGGAGTGGGATAGTAAAAAAGTGACGAATCGAAATATAATCTCACTCAAACCCGTCTCAATAACAAACAAGAAAAACTTGGGTTGTTGCGTATATAAATTTTTTTAACTATTTCAAGGACACCCCAAAGGCCCAATGAATGCAATATCTTTATCTCAAGTCATTATTCAAACACGTGATCTTCATTTCAATATAAAGCTAGATGATGGGTGACAAACATTTCTACAGAATCAAATGCGAAAAAGAAAAACCTAAACAAAACGAAACTCCAAATACAAATTGAAAAACAAAAACTATAAACAGGAAAGAAAACCATCAAAAAACAACATATGCAAATCATACCATATGCAAATCAAAGCACTCGACTTCATTTCCTGCAGAGATGTAGACGATATTCTCATTCCCTGCAGCAGTGGGAAACAACGATTAAACACAACACACAGAACCTGGTTTATTTCTAATCTAAAAAAAGGGTAACCTGACTTAAAACATAAAGATGAAACAGGGTTTCCATTTCCTACATCCATAGTAAACAACACATCTTTGCACCGCAAATCGTACCAGCAGACGAAGCCATCCTGTGTTTTCGCATCGAAAATTAAAATCATCATGTATCCAGAAACTAATTTATCGAGGGTCAGTTCATCTCAGAACGTTTATTGTAGTAGTATGTTACAAATTAGGCGCATTAACACTTCAGTGTCAATTAAGTGTGAGGAGCGAAAGGGAATACCTCCGCTGCGGTGGCAACGAAGCCTGGACGGTCTCGGGAAGCGACACAGCAAGTGGCGGCGGCGTTGTGCCCTTTCAATCGTCTCGGCTCCGTCATGACGACGCGGGCGGCAGCAGTTGAGAAGAAATTATATTTTCTTTCTATTTCTCATTTTATATTTTAAAAAAGAAAATACTCCTTTCCTACAAAATAATCACTGAATTTTTAAAAATAAAATACAAATTTAAAAAATAAAAATTAATTAAATAATTATTTTTACTTTTCTTTATTTAAAATTTTAATTTTTTTTATCACGATTGTTGAAATTGTGATGTTTACAGTTTACGTGCAATTATGTGTGGATATATCCTAAATAATACTAGGTGCGAAATATTGTGTATTGTAAATGTATAAATTTTAAAAAATGTTAAAAGCATTATAAAATTTATAAATTATATTTAAAATTGTTATAAATCAAAATAAAACACAAATGAAAATATAAAGATAAGAAAAGATTACTAAACAATTTAAATAACTAAAAATATGAAATAATTTTACTAACACAAATATAAAAAATAAATTAAATTGAATATATTAAAAATTATATTTAATTCAATTTAAACGGTCAAGTAATCCTTCTCCTCTAAATTTATTTTTTATTTTTTTAACAATTTTATTATATTCATTTACATCAACAAATAAAATTTAATATTTATATAAAAATATGTTAAAATTTAATATTTATATAAAAATATTAAAATATCCAGGCATAACAGAAACGCCTGTAAATTTATTGCCGGTAAATTTATTGAATGACAATTTTGTATAAACAATTAAAAAGACTATTATTATATTATTAGAAATATTTATCATATCTATTTATCATATCGTTGTAATTTTAAAAATACCTATTTATACTTAAGTTTTCTTTCTAAACTATCATAATCTATTATTTTTTTAAACTATCATAATCTAAACATAAAATCCTCTACAAACTCTACAAAGGAGTGTTCTAACTTTCTCTACAAAATACGTAAAATGTACCAATTAAGGACTTTGCGAAATATATAGAGAATCCTAAAGACTTCTACATACTACTGTACTATTTCTTCTTTTATGTCTCAATTAATTATTCGCACTCTTAAAAAAAATTTACTTTTTTCTCATATTTTTTAAATTTTATTTTCAATTACTTTATTTTTTAACTTAAAAATACATTTTTATCTTTAAACTTTTGATTAAAATCAAAATAATAATATTTTTCTTAAACTTTTGATTAAAATCAAAATAATAATATTTTTCTTAATATAAAATCAATATATTATATTTAGAGCAGAGCACTAATACCAAAATTAATTAAGGACTTAATATATTTATATAAAAATACTTTAATTTTAGTCTTTTATGCATTAATCAAAGTTTGAAAAGTACTATATATTTTTATTTATATTTTTTTTTAAATAAAATAAATTTTCTACTAAAGAATTTTATATATTAAATTATTAAAAATTGTATAAAATGCAACTTTTATCAAGATTTGAGTATTTAATGTATTTTATCAAAACTTTTGAGGTTAAATAATTTTTTTACTAAAGTTTCGGAAATTAAATTATTTTTATCTTTACTTTAATAATAAATAAGTTATTATCTAAAAGGGTTTATATCCCCGTAAATATCTAAAAAG
Organism: Euphrasia arctica; assembly: GCA_014843705.1. Classification (NCBI taxonomy): domain Eukaryota; kingdom Viridiplantae; phylum Streptophyta; class Magnoliopsida; order Lamiales; family Orobanchaceae; genus Euphrasia; species Euphrasia arctica. The sequence continues at coordinate 2,430 of JACOMQ010004500.1, forward strand.
GTTTTTCATAAAACAATACTGCATTTATAATAATATTTTTACACAAAATAATTTGTTGATTATGATGTTTTTTTTTTTTGTAAAGGTCAATTTCAAATAAAAGAAAATGTGTATAGTACAAAACAGTGCATAAGAGGAACCCTATCGCAGGAACGAGCTAACAGACTAACTCTCCAAACAACCAACCATATTATATAGGACTAGCTTATTCAGCCCCCGAACATTTTAACAAAATGTACTACACATGGAAACCCAGGACTAGCTTATTCAGCCCCCGAACATTTTAACAAAATGTACTACACATGGAAACCCGGGGATCATGCTCGTACACCACCATAGTACCTTCCCCAAACCCTCCTTCCTCCAAACTACTTGTAGCGTCAGTATCAACAACTCTTTGCAACCTAGGCCCGAAGTCATACTCTGCATCTTCAAGATTTACATCCTCTTGCTCCCCTAAATCATTCAAAGCATCAAACTTATTAGCGCTTGGGATCTTCCGAGCAGAAGTGTGTGTGTCGGCCGACAGTCGGGGGTTGGCCGACAGTGTGGTCTTTGTTTTCTTTGTCTCCAGATTATTTTTTTGAGAATTCCGGTGCTCCTGATGCTTATTATGAATAAGCTGTTGTACAACAGCCTTCCGTGTAGGGTTACGATTTTGTTCATACCACATGATAGGCCGAGAAGCAGTCTTATGCGTCCGAGGGCATTCGGCAGTAGTGTGCCCAAAAGAGTTACACATTGTACAAGTCGGGGGCCGCCATTCATACTCAATATCGATTTTGCAACTACCCTGGTACTCGCCGTGGGTTTAAGCAGTATAACCTGATTTTTAAACTCTCCGTCTACTTTCATCATCACACAGACCCTCGCGTAGTCGAGTCGAGCCAAAGTTGAAGTGTAGGCATCCGGGTACAGCGGAGTACCAACTGCACTAGCGACTATACTTAGGCCATCCGAGTTCCAGTATTCAAGGGGCAAGTTGCGTAGTTTAACCCACGGCCCTCCTTCCACAACAGTAAGAAGATCCAATTCGGATGTGAAAGTGAAAAAATAAAAACTATGCACATTGGATTTAATATCGACCAAGCCCTTCCACAGCGGTCCTACAAACCTTTTAATCATTTGAAATCCTAAATTTTCTCCCAGAAAATACCGCACAAGCGTGAACTCTCATCGTTTCCTTCCATCCTCAACGATTTTCCACGAAGGTCTAACAAACACCTCACCATTATTAATTTCCGAGGCTACATACCGTAATGAAACCCTAGAAGGTTTAAGTTGTGTAATTCCAGGATCAGAATCCTGTGGCAAATTAGATCTCACGTTCCCAAAGAACAGGTTGGATAAAGGACTCACGTCAGAAGTCATCGGGCACCTCGCTGTATCTTTGGGCTGGTTCTGGTCACCATGAGATTGGGCCACACCAGTCAAGTTGAGCCCTGATTGAGACCCAACCATAGTAACACTCGGCCCAACAGAAAATTTATTAGCAATTTGTGGCCCGATAAAGGAACCACTCGGCCCAGATAAATTAGAAAAACAATTTGAGTTGCCAAATAATTGGTTATTCAAATTATTTTCTATAATTTTTATATTATCCGAAACTCCATCACCTTCCAAAATAGGCAACAAATCAGGTTTTTTACCGTGATTGTGGCCCTGTTGACCCGGCTGCAAATAAGGTATCTTTTCCCCTTTAGCCGCAATATCCAAAGAAAGATCAACCACTTCCTTCCCTGAATCTCTAATATCCCTTTCATTAATCATGCGATCTGCAACACCGGAGCCCTTCCTTGCCGTAGTAGGCTCCTCCGTCCTTGCCAATTTATCATGAACCTTTCCTCGTCCCTCAACCTTATAAAACAGGTCATTGAAATCAGCAACATCGAAGTCGAGCTCTGGATGCCGCTGCTTTATCGATTCCATCATCTTCTCTGTCAGCGGGGTATGCACCGGCACCGACTCGACAAAGTTGCCTTCATCTTGAGGCTTGCAACCTCGGCGCACCTCCAACTTTTTTCGCATAACTATTTTCGCATCTGTAAATTTACCCTTTCTTCGTTAGTTCAGTTATGATGTTGATTATGATGTTGTTAATTCGGTTAAAGCATTTATAATAATATTGCATTTATAATAATAAATTTGAACTGAAACTTCCGTTAATTTAATCAAATAAGAGTTATTTCATGAAACGAAAATCAAACCGTTTTAAAAAAAAGATTTTTTTCAATTTTAACTGAATAATTTCAATTTGGTTTGTTTTGTTTTGATTTTAACCAAATTTTAATTAAAAATATTAATATTTTAATTTTAAAAATTAAGATAAAAAATAAAATTTTATTTTTTTATTAAAATAATTAAAACGAAATATAAAAAATGTAAATTTTAATTTTAATTAAAAATAAAATTTTATTATTAAATAATATAAAAAATATATATAAATTATTATTATTTACCTTGAAAATAATATATATATATATATATATATATATATATATATATATATTATTTTTATTTTATTTTTATTCGATTTTATTTGGTTTTTATTGGTTAATAAGTTAAAAATCAAATCAAATCGAAAACCGAAAAATCAAAATAAAAAATTAAACCAAATTAGTTTGGTTTAGTTTGATTAATCAAACTTTTGACACCCGTAGCGGTAGGTGAGACTTCGGCTTGACGGGCCAGGTCCACAAATAAGTCGGGATGGTTTTTTGCGATTCGACCCCACAGGCTTGAGTAACCAAATAGACGAGATTTTAGCTCGATACACCGAGTCAACCTGATATTATATTAAGTATTGTAATATTTATATTTTTAAATATTTAATTTATTTAATTTTGATTTTATTATAAATAGTAACATATAAAAATTAAAATATTATTATTTTTATATACTTGTAATTATATTTAGTAGCACAAAATTTTATTATGTTTTTATTTTATATTTTAACAAGTTTAATAATTATTTTATGTTAAAAATATAAATATTATTAAAAATATTTTTCTTATTTTGTTACGTTTTTACTTGCCTTATTTATATTAAGTTATATCTTTGATATTTCATAATCTAAACCTACCATGCTTATTCAAATGTGTGTTCTGGTTTACTTTACAAAATACACTCAGGAAAATATTTAGAGAATTCTGAGGAATTCTCGTGTATGTAGTATCATTAAGAAAGTATTTATGCAAGAATTCAAATTTATGTAGGCAGGCTAATTGATTATGGTTTTTATTTCTTTAATCTTATTTAAATGAAATTGTAATAATGTATTATGGTTTTTATTCTTTTTTTAATCCTAATTAAATGAAATTGTAATAAAGTTCAAAAAGAACAATTTAACAGAACTAAAATTATGGTTTTATTTATATTTATTTTTCAAATTAAAATTTTATATAAAATTCTTGATGTGAAAATATTAATTTTACACTCTTTTGTCTAATTCTACTTTAATATAAATTGAAAGAGAAGCGTGAAATAAAAATGGAGTTGAACCAAAATGAAGGCAAGAGTAAAATTTGTTGATCCAATCCAGTATGTTAATTTTATTCAACCTATATAATAAGCTCTATAAAAATATTATACACTACAACTACAAAGAATTCAAAAATTAATAAACAATGATGTCATCAAATTACAGTATAAGTTAATCTTTTGCTTAATTCATCTAACTGCAGAAGCCACGGTGTGGGCCCACCACTTGAGACTATCCTTCATATCAACCTCGCTGCAGGCGGCCGGCAATCTCCATTTCGTTAATGGGCCCTCCATTCCCCACGCTTCCGAAAGATAAGGCCTCGCTCTCGGCCCACATGATCCCTCTGCGTTTCGGCAGCCCATTTCCAGGCCCAATTTCTGCAGCCCAGGAACGATCTCCATCAAATTCGAATCCTCCTTATCCTCCACAGAAAACACAAAGCCCAGATCCATGAAACCCTTCATCTCCTCGAACTCCAGCTGCGACAGGCTCTTGCTGAACCGTTTTTTCCGCGCGCCGGCCCGCTTCGCGAAACCAGGGGTTTTCGGAATTTCCGGCGACGCGCTCATCGTATCAGCGCTGAAATTAGTTATTTGAAGCGGGTGGATTTTCGATGGAGCGTTTGGGATTTGCTGAATTTGGGGATTAGGGTTTGTTTCGGGAATCGGGGATTTCGATTGAATTTTTTCGAGTATGTTGAGGTAAAACCAGGATGAATCGAGAAGGTTTAGAACAGTTTCCGGCACCGACGCCGGTCCCATCAACGGCTGCTGAAAACAGAATTGGGTTTTGAATGCGTTAGGAAAAGATTAAGTAATTGTGTTTATATACCTCGCTCACATATAGTGAGTGGACGACAATGCCCTTAATTGCCAACGTATATTACGAAAATGATTCAAAATGTGAAATGTTTAAATAAGGTAATCAACACGTTTTGGTCTTTACTATTTTCATTTTAGACGAGTGTTACCATTTTGAATATTCTACTACTTTACACTTGCATAACATTAGAATGACATTGCTCGTATTTTTTTTTTTATCAAACTCTCACAATTTTGTTTTTTAATTTCTTGTAAAATATATTCTTACTAATTAATTAAGTGGTGAGTCTACTTACAAACTAGGTAGTAGAACCTTTTTTTTTTGGAAAAAATTGTGTTTATTTTTTTGAAATAAAGAATAACGGATATTTGAATTTTGAACATAGACCACTTCTCCAAAATTTAATTACTTTGTCATTTGAAAAAAAATATCATCAATTGTGTAAGTGAATTATTGTACTGCTTATTTTGCTTGCAATGTTTTATCCTATTCCTGTCCCCACGCGTTATAATTGGCAATAAATTCATTTAAGAATATACACTATGACTTGCCACCAAACACGTGACCTAAAAATGTTCGTCACATATTTAAAAGCACAAGTACCACGCATCTTGAAGTCTTCTCAATAATTTATCGCAGCCCAATCGCATTCACATCACAATTCACAAGTGTGAATGATTTTGATAATTAAACAATTAATTCAATATGAACCTAATTTGTATGAAATGAATTGTATAGGAATTGAGTATATGCTATGGATTATTTTAAATAGAATCAGAATTTTTTATAAGTGAAAAATAAATGAGTAAATTAAATTATTTGTAAATTTATTACTGAATGAGGATGAAAAGCGAAGCACATTCCACGTCGAAATGTGAAGTGAATAAAATTATCTTGTGAACATATATGAGTAGTAGATGACCTCACGAAACTTATGATTTGATTTTTATTGGATTTATATGAGTTTGACTATTTAAATTGTTATTTTTTGTTTAACTTATTTATTAGTGATTCGAGTGGTTCTTACTGCATGAATCCGTTAATCTTTGAATTGCGTAAAATAATTAAAATTTGAGAGTGTTTGGAGTGATATTTGGAAATTCAATCGATTTCTCAATTTGTTTTTTTTTTTATTTAAAAAGAAAATTTACAATAGTATATATCTTGTTATGTTTTTTTTTGTTGTTTGGAGAGCTAGTTTGTTCGATGAATGATGATGTGATAGAGTTTCTTTCCCCATGCTCTGTACTTACTGTACTACATACTTTTTCTTTTAAAATATAATTTAGCTTTACCAAAAAAATAAATTTGAAAATTCAATATTAATAAAATAAATTTGAAGAGAAACTACAATTAATATTCTTTAATATGGAGTAATAAATTTAAAAGTTTCCATAAATTAATTGATTAAATTAATATGTACTCCCTAATTTAAAAGAGTAAAATAAAATAAAACCTAGTTCTTTAGATCGAAGAATCAAAATTAAGCCTACTTTAATTTGCGTGAGTATCAAACTTTTTCTCTGGAGAAAATAATATAGTCAACAAGTCATTCATTCATTGAACTTTAAAAGTCGATCGAAAGAAGTGTAGTCATGTGATCCCGTAGACCGTAGTAGGTAGCTACCATAGATTCTATGGACGAAAAAAAAGATTTGAAATACAGAAGGAATGATGGCCCCCACCAGTGATTGGATTCGGACATGTCAAGCACATCGATACAAACGAAAAAAGATACCGAGATATGGCTTGCAAACATTCAAATCCATGTAAAAAAGAAGCCATTTTTATTTTTTATTTTTATTTACACGAAAATTAATGATAAACGATAAAAGATTTCACAAGATTGGTTATCAAATTTATATAGTACAGTATTTCATTTTTCTCCATATTTGTTATCATGAAATTTTTATGAGTATGATTTTAAACTACTCTTCTGTTTTACAATAATTTGTCAGTATTTTTTTGTAATTTCAAACGAAAATTGACAAACTATTATGGTACTTTGGTAGTATTAAACAAGAACTTTATAGATCGATATATCATTGTGTGTTCTACGTCACAACAAGAATATACGTGAAACATTGGGAAAAGTGATAAGGTCTGTGATGATGTGAGTGTAATTCTTCGGCGACGCAGGTTTCGAACTTTGAGCGGGACAAATTTTCATTGAAATATTACGAAGGTTTGTCCTGAAGTGAGATTTGTTGACTCTCTCGCACATATGTCTGCTACTCGGGCACATTCTTCGATTTATCTCTTACCCGATCGAGGGACCTCCGATCGAGTGGGATGAAGTTTTTCGTCTCTCCTTTTTATCAAAAAAAAAAACAAATATTGCGAAAAGTGCAATCTTTTTTTAATTTTCTCTCAATTTGATGAGCTACTCGTTAAACTGCTCGACGAGCAAAAAATGATGTTCGTGTTCGGCTCGTTTATGATAACGAGCTGCTCGAGCTCAACTTGAGCTTGAATTCAATTTTTGCTCTACTCAAGCAACTTGTGAGAGCTTCGAGTCGTTGAGCTCATTTATAGCCCAAGTGTGTGACTATAAATTTGAGACTTGGAAGTAAATTAAGAGAGGTAAGAAGTGGGAGCAGATATATTAATATGGAAGCATGTGATTATTCAGAGCGTCACTCAGCCAAACAGTAATTTCCATTTGCAAAGGCTATCCAAATTTAGGGCCTACAAATGAAATTAAAAAGCTTCCATTATTTATTTCCTGCAAAAAAATGTTTCACTTACATAATGTGTCAAGTGACATCGACACTAGCTAGCAAGTATCTTCACTGTCCAATGTAGTACATTCATTTTTCAAGGGCTCCCAAACACAAATTATGTGACAAATTAAAGAGCATTATATAGTTTTCCTATTCTTTTTTATATGACACAATTTTTTTTTAACATTTAAGTGTCGTAATATTTGAGAATATATTCGAATCATTTATATAAATGTGAAGTTGTCTAATTGCTGATACATTTAATCGGATTGTACTGCTGTATCAATTTTTACATATGAAATCCCAATTTAAACATAGAATTACAGAAAACCTGCTAAAATTTATTTCGTCGGTTAAATAATTTAGATCCATTATTAATCACATTAGAAATTCTAGTGCGCTTTTTAAATTCAAAAGTACGTAACAAACAAAAGAGCATGTCATAATACCATATCTTGACATTCCGTGACCCCCCACTCCCTACTCCTACCACCACCATCAATATTCTCATTCCCTAGCTCTCTTTTTTCAGTCTCTATAAATTAATCTAATCAAGCGTGCATATATATATATAGACACACTATACATACATAATCTAAAGAGAAGAGATGTATATGAGGAGAAGGAGAATGGCCATGCACAGAAAGCTTCAGATTCTCAAATCCCTCACCAAATCAAAATCAGTATACATATATAAATTTGTTTAGTTATTAATTTATTTGCAGTTAATATATAATATTAGTAATATATATTCATTTCTTAATTTAATTATGTGTGTATTTAATTAATTAATTAGGTTAAAAAGAGGAGGTCCATTACCATAATCAAGGTGGATGCTCATCTCCACATCTACAAGCTGATGAGGCTCCGAGTTTTTGCTGCTGCAAAGTATAACCAATGCCTAATCAATCGTCATATCCACCAGGTCAGTCGACGTCGTCTAAATTAATATCGTTATCATCATTAATTAATTATCGATAAATAAACTACAAATTGAAATTATTTGTGTATATATATATATGTGATCGATCATCAGGAAGTGAGAGTGGAGAAGGTTATCGGGATGGGAGGAGGATCATGTTTAAGGGTGAGGATATCGTGCGCGAAATCTGCAGACGAAGAGAATCAGCTGATGGTCTCGATTCTCGAAACATTTGAAGAACGGAATTTAGTTGTTGTGGAAGCAAAGCTCAGCAGCAAACACTGCTTGTTTGCTATGGAGGCCATTCTCAAAGCAGCCGAAGACGACGTGGATGCATCAATCTTGAACCGAGCTATTGTCGATGTTATTAATCAAGTTGTTTAATATATATAATTGTAATATAGATTAATTAAATAGAATTATAAATGGTGGTTTTAATGTTGTGAAATTAATTATTGTTTGAAACAAAACTCTTAAACTCGAAACAATTAATATGAAAGGTAATATTTAAAGTTATTTTTTTACTCTCTCTTCTTTTGAATTTAATATCATTGGATTCATCATTTTATCTCTTCAATTCATTTCATTTTGACATAAAATTTAAAAAATAAAATTTACTTAGAATAAATAATTTCAAGTATATATAATCTAAGTTAAAGCTATAATATTATACATATAATTCTTTAATAAAATTAATCATTTATAAGATATATTAATAAAATAAATTCACTTCCAATCAAATTAATTTATAAACCCAACCTTATTCACTTCAAAAGAATAAAGTATATGCAAAAGTCTAAAGGGTCTTAAGGACATGTCTTGAACTTAATTTCAAGTACAGTTCAGATCGTTTCAGTTCAGTTCAGTTCAAATCGCTTCGCTTCAGCTCGATTGAGTTCGTTTCAAAATAAAATAAATAAAAACTAATTTTAATCTATAATTTTAAATATACAATCTAGTTATTGTCACAATATTATTAATATTTTAAAAAAAATAATTTATAATTTATAAAAATTATTATTATTTTTATAAAAAAATCAATTAATTCAGTCCATATTACTTCATATTAGTTGTTCAATTCAGATGCTTCAGTTCAATTGAGTTTAGAAAATAACACGTAGGTATGCAAAAGTCATAAATTAATTATATTTTGAATGAGAGTTGTGATATTATATTATTATAAATTTTAATTTAAATATTTTAAAAAATATATATTTGTAAATTACAGAAAGCTGTAAAAATTATTAAAAAAAGAGTACAATAAAAATTTGAGAATGATTATATATTTTTAATTAATTTTATTATACATTTGAAAAAGAATATAATTTTATTTTATATCTACGATAATAAATAAAATATTGAAATATAAATCGAGATTAAAATACAAAATATTGAAATAAAAAAATTGGAGAAAAATATAATTTTATATAATCTGAATGGTTGTCTCGCCTATTTTAAAATAGTTAACAAAAGAAGGCAAATATAATCTATATATTTTTAATTGAGATTTATTACTTAATGTATATTTTAAATTGTTTAAGAAGGAATATCATTAGAAATAAAGTAAATAACTTATTTATACTTAATTTTCTTAAATCTAGATGTCGCTATAATTTTATAGAAGATCTTAGGTCCACTAGATATTTTAGGTCCACTAGATGGAGCTTGAGATGTATATGAGAGAAATAGGTAGAATTGAGTGAAAATTTCTAGAAATGCCATCATTATTTTAGCACTCTTCAATATTGATGTATTAATTGGTAACTTCGAACATTATTTGTAGATATTGAACAACTTCAAGCATTCTTTAATTTGTATATATTGAATTTTTTCTCTTGGTAGGATTTTGATTAAGTTATATGTCAGTTGTTTATGTGTTGAACAATAAGTCATCGATGTGCTCTTTGGCTTGAACATCTCATAGAAAATGATATTTTATGTCGAATTAATTGTTTTGTACGAAGGTGTTGAACTTAATTAGCCTTTGCAAAAGTTGACTTTGTTTTAACAATAGATCTCTGTCGGTAAGTTTTGCAAGTTCTTCGCTTCTCTCATTTCTTTCAGCATCATTTTAAGCCATGTAGTTTGACATTACGCATGTCATATATTTGTTGTGACGTACTCCGATATGACTGATGATAAATAGTGCAATCGAGTTTCGCTTCTTAGTTTGATCCATATGAGAAAACTCAAGAAATGAGCATAAAAGCGTACCTTAAAGTACTTTTCACGACATGTATATCCAATATATAATATGTGAGTCGGAATTTGATTTGTATAGTACAGTCAGTACTAAATGTATTTAACATTTCTTTTAGAACATGTGGTTTGGTCGTGGGCACTTAACGATCGTTTGGCGTTGAGGGAGCTAGCGCTTGCCCTATGCACGAAGCATTTGACATTTGACTTGAGCTTTATTTTGGGGCTTTTTTGTTAGGAATATATATAAATGCATTCTCTCCACATCTTGTAACATAATATCCATCATTTAAAGAGAGTTCAAACCCTACCTTGTGAAAGTGAGAGATTTGGAATTTTAAGAGTATTCTTTATAAATCTCGAATATATATATTTTTTTCTGATTTGTGGCGGCAAGTGAATACGTAGTCAAATCTCGGGTAAAGTTGGTAAACTATATATCATTTGTGTGCTTTCTTACTCGTTTTTCGATTTCCTTTGCTTGCTTGATACTTGATCATTGTATTTATTGTAGTTGGTTTTGTTAATCTCGATTATCATTGAGAATTTGAACAATCAATATGATCGAATTGTCTAAACCTTGATTCAAGCACATTTGAGGTAACTAACAAAAAAAAAGATGGAATCACATAACAATAGTTATTGCTACTTAATTTCTAGTACATGAAATTACTGAATCTTTCCGATAAGCTTATCGTTGTATGTCAGTATGTTAATAATTTTAATTGGTCATCATGACTTCTATTTGAATTTAAAATGTTATTAGTAAAATAGAATTTTGAGACTATCATAATTGAACTGAACAATTTCAAAAGAATCGAAAATACACATACCAAATGGTTTGGAGAAAAAACTAGGAATGTAAATTTATTGAATATATATATAATTCTCATATTATATGTGTACACATATAAATAGTAAATTATACATTTAAATTCACTATTATATGTACATATATATTAATATATGGTATGTAGAGTATTCAATTAGTAAAAGTTATAATTACCAATCAATAATATACAGATTAATTCGATTCTTTTTAATTTATGTTTTTCTAGAAAAAATATTATTAGAAAATTATGTTTTATTTAGTAAAATATACACTACTATTAATTAACATTTAAGTCTATTTTTATATGATAATATAATACTATTCGGTACGGACGGGTACCCGCACCCGAATTTTTCGGGTACCCGTACCCTAATAATCAAAAAAATGCATCCCATAACCCGACCTTCTTTAGTAAATCGGGTACCCAATACCCGGGCCGGGTAAACGGGTACGGTAATCGGGTACCCAAAATTACCCTAAATTTTTAATTTACAAAAAATCAATAATAATATTCAAATTTAATGATTTATTTTTATCAACTAACAATAAAAAAATTATCAATTAAAGTTTAAAATTGCAAGAAAAAACAAAAATTATAATTAAAAATAATAAAAATATGTCATTTATTATAAATATAATGTTTTATATTTTTAATTAATATATCAATATATTTATTATTTTATTTTAAATAATTAATCGGGTATTTCGGGTATACCCGAACGGGTAATCGGGTACCCTAATACCCAATATTTTTTAAAATAAATTCCATAACCCTACCCTTTACCCAAATTTATTGGGTACGGGTACCCAAAAACCCTAACGGGTGCGGGTATTTCGGTACGAACCCGAATACCCGAACCCGAATAGTCACCCCTAAAAATACGTTTTATATGAAAAGCTATGTTCTTTTGTTCTTTTAGACCCACTAAATTTAATGGATTTTAATATGAACTGAACAAATTAATATATATGTTTTTATAAAAATAATAATAATAATAATAATAATAATAATAATAATAATATTTATAACTTGTTAAATATATATTTTAAAATATTAATAATATTATATTATTAACTAAATTATATACTTAAAATTATTAATTCGATTTTTTTTTTAATTTTTTTTAAACGAATTTAAAAGAACATAGTTGGATTAGGTTAATATTAATTTACTTAAGCTTAATTAGCGATAACAAATTTTATTAATAAGACAAAAAAATGGGGCCCAAAGAGAATTAACAATAGATTTGGATAAAAGAGTAATTAATAAAATTTGCCGTGTTTAAATATTCGTATGATAAGGGGCAGATCCTCACGCGGTTAGGATGGGAAATATAATAAACCCTCTTAATTTTTTAAATTCAACATTTGCTCGCACGTCCTCCGTAAATTACGATATTACCCATTTACCCATCTGTCTGAATTCAGACAGAGATGTGTATATAATTAAAAACCTCTTAATAGGAGTATAGAATAGTTATTCACAAACACTTGAAATCTCTCACACAACCATGAACAAAAGAATCACCGTCGATCGTCAATTTGTTGTCGACGGAGACTCGTCTCGATCCACCGCGTTTGCTTCTCCTTCCAAGAAACGGTATGTATTATATGTTTTCGAGTTAATATTTTGGACTTGCATGTTTGTAAAAATTAATTAATACGTGATGTGATGATTAATTAGGAGATGCGTAGAGAAGAAAGTGGTGTCGGTAGCTATGAAAGATTTGGAGGGTGGATTCAGGCTGAAAGGCGATCAGATCAGTGCTCCGCCGTCGGATTCTTGGGCCTGGAGAAAATACGGCCAAAAGCCCATCAAAGGTTCCCCTTACCCCAGGTAATAATCCTCATTCATTCATTCAAATTCATCTTTTTTTTTAATTACAAATATGACACCGATTGTCTCGCCTCATTACAAAATTCCAATTATAATATTTTGAAACTTATAATTAACCACCATGTGACATAGATTAAAAAGAAAAAAAAACGAATGTTGACATATAAGGTGTAAACGTTAATATTGATTGGATTCAAAATTCGAATTTTCAGATTCATTTCTGTTACGGCTCAAATTTCAAATTTAATTGAAATTTTTCGGCATATTGAATATTAATTTTTTGGTTAAAAGATAAAGAGTTAAAATGTTTTATTATAAGTTAAAAAAGTAAACTAGTTTAGAAACTTTGATATATATATTTAATAATAGTGTAATTATTTTCTTGTAATTTGAGAATATAAATGAATTGAAGAAGGGGTATGTAAATGTAATTAATTCAAAAAGAAAAATGTGGTTTCCTTGTAAATAGGCCAAATTACGGTGGTAGTTTTTGTCATTATCCAAAAAACATATATAGTTCCTCATATTAATTAAAAATAAATAAACACCCAATATGTTGTAGAGGATATTACAAGTGCAGCACTTCAAAAGGATGCCCCGCAAGAAAACAAGTCGAGAGAAGTAGACTCGATTCTCAAATGCTAGTGGTCACATACTACTTCGAGCATAACCACGATTGGCCAATGCCTTCTAGAAACAACCATCGTGCCTCCGTCGAGACTAAACTCGCAACTTCGTTTTCCAAGGAAGGCGAGCAAATAGAAGAAGAAGAAAAAGAAGAGAAAATTACAAGTATTGATCAAGACCACCCTCGTGATGATATTGTCGTTCCGGATTATAGATTTTCCGATCTCGGCGAAGGAACGTTAATCCAAGCGAGTGAATTCGGATGGCTAACTGATTTCGAGGGAACGAGTAATTGCTCGGTGCTTGAGAGTAGGATTAATGTAGCCGAAGATATTGAGATGGCAACTTTATTCACAATGCCGGAAGAGGATGAAACGCTTTTCGCGGATCTCGGGGAGTTGCCGGAGTGCTCTGCAGTGTTCCGGCGTGGGATGATGTCGGAGCATAGACGGGGGCCGAGCTTGGCGCCACCACCGGTTGAGATTTGAGATTTGTGTTTTTCTTTATACAAAACAAATACAGTACAATTATTATTCATTTTTTATCTGATTATGTCATGAGATTAGATAAGATAACCTTTTTTTTTCCTTAGGATTTAAGAAAAAAGGGTTTCACAATTTTGATGTTAAATTATTTTATTTATTTTGTCTCAAATAAAAATTCTATTTTTATTAAATAGAAATAATATAATCACTGAAACGTAAATAACTTTAGTCAACTGTTATAAATTATTGCACTCATAATTAATTCTCATGTGACCTACTCAATAGTTGACCCTTATTTAAATATTCACGATTTACCTAGTTGTGCACTTGGCTACTTGTGTAGATAAAAACAATTAATTAATAATTATAAAAACTAAAAATATTAATAATAGAAGGAAAACACACCTCCGCGCGTTTAATAAGGACAATTAATTTCTGCATTACCATCAACGCCAGTAAATTAATCTTTACATCAAGTCTCAATCCCACGCACCAATAACAAACACACAATCTGCCACGTCATCAATCCACCTGGCACACGAAAAAAACCTGTTCCCTCACGACGAGCAGCACCCGCCTTTCTTCACAGCCGACACATCCTTTCCAACATCGATCTTCTCGCCCTTCGAGGGGACACTTCCAGCATCCCCATTATCCTCCGCCTCCAACGACTTCTTGCTCACGACACGAAATATCTCCGTGAGAACTTCCGTGAAGGCATTATCCACATTGGTAGAATCGAGAGCCGATGTTTCCATGAAGTAGAGAGACTCTCTCTCAGCAAAGGAGGTCCCGTCCTCAGTCGAAACGGCCAAGAGATGACGAAGGTCAGATTTGTTCCCGATGAGCATGACCACGATGCTGGGGTCCGTGTGGTCCCTCAGCTCCTTCAGCCATCTCTCCACGCTTTCGAAAGTCGAGTGCCTCGTCACATCGTAGACGAGCAGAGCACCAACGGCCCCACGGTAGTATGCGCTCGTGATGGCTCGGTACCTAGATAAGGGAAAATAATCATTCGGGATAAAAGAGTAATTTTAACCAAAATATGACCCCTGTGGAAGAAAACAGAATTCCAGGATCAAATTTGATGCTCATTATACTGAAATTTACTGTCAATACAAATGTGATTGCGTAGACAAACATGGATTTCAAACTATATACTCGATTCTCATTGTCTTCGACGCATCAGGATTCAGGAGCAAGTAGGAATCACGACTATGTATATCTGCCTTTTCAAACTTTAAAATTAATATCGTTATAATTTCCAGGCTAAGAGGAGTCATTATTAACATCATTATCACATGACGTATTAATCTCTCACTTTCACGTTCAAGATTCAATCAACCCGATCACGGGAAGCCAACCCATAAAGTTCATCAATTGACTAAAATAATTATAACACTAATATTTTAGTCGGTCGACAACTCAAAAGGATGTATAGGTCTCTAACAACCTCAGGCATTATAAGTTAGTCCATCCAATTCCAATATAAACAAACAACTTAATACTTCGCATAATAAATCAACAGGCTTGAGTATCTCACGGGTCTGCATCATTAGGTCTGCAAAAGAGCCGGATTGAGCATTTACCATATCGATCGATGACTGGGTTTTTTTTACCACTGTTCGGGTCAAGAATAACTCGGATTTATTTTTCAGAAACATGTTCGTTAGTTATCATTTCTAAAATGGATTTTTAACCTAAACAATATTACCAACGCCACAAGTCTAGTTAGTAAGAGCTCGAGTCGGGTGACTCGTGTACATGTACGATCCAATCGAACGTCTACAAGCCCCTCGTTTCGATTGCAGCCATAAACATCAATAATCCTCTATAGACCAAAACCTAATATAACCTCCAGATCCATCATAACCATTACTTGGAAAATTCAGATTAACATCTAACAGTTCATCGAAAAATATCTGACAGAACCAAAAAAAAAACAGATAATTAGGGAAAACAATCGGTGAAGAAAGGTGACCTCTCTTGGCCGGCGGTGTCCCAAATCTGAGCCTTGATGACTTTTCCGTCGACGGTCAAGCTTCTGGTGGCGAACTCGACGCCGAT
>JACOMQ010004501.1:0-18427 GCA_014843705.1 Euphrasia arctica
AATTACTTACCGAAAAAAGATTCTATGATTGATATGAAAAATCTTGAGCTAAAACGTTTAAAATTTCATATGCAATAAATTATATAAGGTATGTAATAATAATCATTTACAATTAATTTAATACAAAAGTTAAAAAAGACTATTCAAATTTCATTATACTACCTAAAATGTGATTATATTAAAGATCATGATATTTAATTATATAAATGAAATAAATTAATTACTTTTTTTAATAAAAAGCTAAACTATGTAATTTTTTTAAAAATTAGAAACTCATTCTTATTTTTTCTCTAAATTATCCTTTGTTTTTATTTCCAAAAAATAAATATGTGCATAAATTTTGTGTTAGTATATGCTTTTCTTTTTTTTATTATCTCACAAATATATTTAAACTTTGTAGCGACTACAAAATTGCTTGAATTGAATAGGTTAAACATATACTAGTATATCAATAAAATTATCTTCTTTTTATCATTAATTTATTCTTAATAAATTAATAATTCCAAAGGTAAGCAGTGAGGATAAAGTGAGTTTGAAAAGACACACCTTGATTTATGATGTCATATAGTAATTGATAATCGAGTCGGTTCATAAAAATCGAGCTTCGACCCTGCAAGAGTGGTCGGTTATTACATATGAGTACTTATGTTAGAGATATCTCATATGAATTGATAAAAGAATGTTGGATTCACATAAGTTGAATAACGTAAGTTTAATTTATCATATTTACAAGGTCTTTTATATAAAGTGTTATAGTCTCAACTTTGACATCATGACATGGTATCCGAACATGCCTAACGATGTGCGTGCGCCAGCCAATGGATTTTCCGATTGTGAGTGTCCCTACCAATGGAATTTTCTTCCACAAGTAATTTTGATTGAATTTTCGGCTTACTTGTGAGAGAGAGTGGTAGAAATATCTCACATCAATTGAATAAAAAACTTTTACTTCACATATAAATTAAATTTTTTTATCACTTTATAATAATTATTTTAGATTTTCCAATTTAAAATTTTATATTTTCTTTAAGAAAAAATCTTTGTTTTTTAATGTTTTAATTGTCTACAGTAAGTCAAAACTATCTTTTATGGATGAAATAAAGATTAATTGTAATTGAACATTTTAATTTCTTTTGCCCAAACTCAAAAAGAATAAACAAAACAGAAATTACAAAAACATTTCAAAAGTTTTGGATTAAAAAAAATGGAATGTATAAAATTACCGTCAAGATCATTTTTATTACCTAGCAAAATGTGAAAATATAGTAAAAAAAACCGACGTTATTTTAAACCTGCACAAAAACCTTTATAAATTAATACTTTCTACCGGAAATGTTATCAGTTTAAAGAGATAAATTAATATTTTATTAATTAAAAGAAAGATATTTAAAATTCATTAATATTTAAGTACAATGTATTAAAAATAATGTATTCAAAATAAATGATTAAGATGCATGTATCATGTATCAACGAGAGATGTTTAAAATTCAATAAATTTAATTAAATAGAATGTATTCAAAATAAATGATTAAGATTCCTGTATTAACGATTAACAAACAAACAAAAAAAAAAAAGATTCATGTATTAACCGATTCAACGTAACTACGTACTTAATATATTCATGTATAATATAAATTCAATGTATAATCTTAACTATTATATTTATTAAATTATATATTTATTAAATGAAATATTTTTTATATATATTTTAATATGAAAATAAACTAATTCATAATTTCAAATTAGGTCTTCTCGTCATATAAAAGGCACCAAAAAATATAATCATCTATAAATTATCAAATGCGTAAAGCATTATGTGAATATAAAAGAAATCATATGCACTCAAAAAGATTTACAAGAGTGGGTTGAAAAAAATATTGTTTGAAATTAAAGTTAGTCAAGGTACAATATCAAACACTATCAAAAGATAATTGGAATACCTTTCAGGCAACTTTGAAAAGGGTACGGTGGAGTATTAAGCGACACAAAACAGCGAAATCCAATTAAAAATTAGAGATGAAATTCAATTAGATTTAAATTTTAAGAAAATCAAGTAACAATAGATTCATATTTTAGAAAATTACCATAATATTTATAATTATAATATTTACAAATTATTAATTTTAGAGTGTTGATGTGGTTTAATGCTTATAAAGTGTTTTTAAAAAAAATAGTATTATATTATCTTATTGAATTCGGCTATTTTTTCAAAAGATCCGAATCGAGACCAAACGTAATACATCACTATGCCAACCTCCACGTGACCATAGAAAACCCACCTTCAATCTGAAAACTTACAATTCTAGAATATGTATAAAATTACCCTCAACATTTTTATTACCTACGTAACAAAATGTGAAAATATAGTCAAAAGAAACCGACAAGTATTATTGTAAGCCTACTTTATTTTTACATAATTTATCTTTCCCAATTAAACAAAAAAAAAACGTGAAGTATGTGCTTACACTGATATAATCGTATTCATACGTACATCATCATATGTACTATAATATTCTTTGAAATTTTCAAAGATATATACAAACGAATATATATACTTATACAATAGTTTTATTTAATTTGGAGGAATATTACTGTATAATTCCATGAAAATTAAATCAATTCAAATCTCTCTTTTGAAGTTTTCAAACCTAAAGAAATACTGAAATTCAACGCAAATCAAAACCCGATACTTCTTTTGAAATCGAAACGTCTTTAACGTGGGTCTCCGTGACTTTGCTTTGCATGCCTAACGGAAAATAAATAAATTATAATTTAAGAAAAAATGATCAAACTCTATCTGGTCTCCGTGACTTTGCTTTGCATGCCTAACGGAAAATAAATAAATTATAATTTAAGAAAAAATGATCAAACTCTGTCTATATATAATTTGCAAATTAACCTTAAAAGCCTAAATTAAAAAGCACATATCGAGTAGTAATGGCAAAAGCTACAATAAGTATACTATTCGTTTCGGTTCTCGTTTGTTGTTGTTTCTCGATCGCTCTGTCAAATGCCGTCGACGACGAGCCGTACAGAGCGCAAATCGAGGCTCTGTTAAAAAACATGACACTGGCAGAGAAAATCGGCCAAATGACGCAAATCGAGCGAGGCGTAGCATCACGTGATGTTATCAAGAACTACTTCATAGGTACGTAATTAATAAACAAGGGATTGATAAGCTCCTTTTTTGTTGTTATAATTTACACATAATAATTAATGAGCTGCTGCAGGCAGTGTACTGAGCGGCGGAGGGAGCGTCCCGAAGGAAAAGGCGACTCCCAAGGAATGGGTTGATATGGTGAACGAATTTCAAAATGGCTCTTTATCGACCCGTCTGCAGATACCGATGTTGTATGGGATCGACGCGGTTCACGGACACAACAACGCGTTCAATTCTACGATTTTTCCTCATAATGTTGGTCTTGGAGCCACCAGGTAACTAAGTCTTTGTTTTTTTATTTCAGTTCTGTTCATCAGTTATGTTCAGATCGTTTCAGTTGAGTTTGGTTCGTTTTAGTTTTTTTTTATGAGACTTGCAAATTGGTCAATTATAGAAATTTAAGTGCTGAAGTGCTCAACAACAACCCTTGACAGTTCGTTTTAGTTTAGTTCAGTTAATATATATGTCATTTGATCGAACTTGTAGAGATGCGGACTTGGTGAAGAGGATCGGAATCGCGACTGCTCTTGAAGTCAGAGCTACCGGCATTCCTTATGATTTCGCACCATGCATTGCGGTATTCATGATTTAATTTGATCATCTTCATTAAAGTAATTTATAAAACATATTAATTTATGTCCTCGGTACTTGCGCAGGTTTGTCGAGATCCGAGATGGGGTCGGTGTTACGAGAGTTACAGCGAAAACCCCAAGTTAGTCCAAAACATGACCGAGATCATACTCGGGCTACAAGGGGATGTACCTTCGACTTATCCAAAGCGCTTTCCGTTCGTCGGTGGACAGTAAGTATATATAGTTAACTCATTGCGTCGTGAATATATGAATGTTGTATGATCATTTTCAGGAACAAGACTCTGGCTTGCGCCAAACACTTTGCTGGTGATGGTGGGACCACAAAGGGCATCAACGAGAACAACACGGTTGCCAGCTGGCGAGAGATGCAGCAAATCCATCTACCGGCCTACAACGACTCGGTCGCCAAAGGCGTGGGTACGGTCATGGTCTCGTACTCGAGCTGGAACGGCGTGAAGATGCATGCTAATGGAAACCTCATTACTAAGTACCTCAAAAAAGAGTTGAAATTCAAAGTAATTAAGTGATTGCTACATGTGTTAATTAGATCTACGACGACGAGTAACACACACCATGAATTATATTGCAGGGATTTGTGATATCAGATTGGGAGGGAATCGACCGAATCACTACTCCATCGGGTGCAAACTACTCGTCTTCCATCCTAGCTGGTGTCAATGCCGGAATCGACATGGTGCGTCTTGTGAATTTAATTTGTTGTGTTTTCTATGTACTTTTAAGATTAATTAATTCATCTTAATTTTACAGGTCATGGTTCCAAACAATTACGAAGCGTTCATCAGTAACCTAACCTCGTTGGTGAACGACACTAATAAGATCCACATTAGCCGTATAGACGATGCAGTGAGGAGGATTCTACGAGTCAAGTACGCTATGGGTTTGTTCGACTACCCGATGGCGAATTATAGCATGGCCAAGTACCTAGGATGCAAGGTCAGTCTAATACAAATGTCAAGTTGTTCAACTTCTCTGACAGGATCTAACGTTATTGCTCGTTCCATTGCACAGGAACACAGGGAACTGGCAAGAGAAGCCGTGCGGAAATCACTCGTGCTTCTAAAGAACGACAATGAATCCGATTATAACTCACCGTTGTTACCCCTTCCTAAGAAAGGAAAGAAGATTCTTGTGGCCGGAAGCCATGCTAACAATATCGGCCTCCAATGTGGCGGATGGACCATCAAATGGCAGGGGCAGCCCGGCAACATCACAGTCGGTAATAATATTAACCCTCAACTGTTAGAGAATTTGAGTAACAAACTTGATATTTATATATTAGTGGGCCGAATATATTTTTCAATACTGATATATACGGGAAAAAAAAAATTAAGGTACCACGATCCTGGAAGCCATTAATAGCACGGTGGACCGTGAGGTCGTTTTCATCGAGAAACCGAAGAAGAGCACTTTGAAGGGACACAATTTCTCGTACGCGATCGTAGTGGTGGGCGAGCCAACGTATGCGGAAACATCCGGAGACAGCTTAAACCTGACGCTTCCTGCTTCTGGAATTAAGACTATCAAGAACGTCTGCGGCTTGACGAAATGCGTGGTCGTCTTGATCACGGGACGTCCGGTGGTGATCGAGCCTTATCTTCCGAAAATCGATGCTCTCGTTGCGGCTTGGCTACCTGGGACGGAAGGCCAGGGGGTTGCTGACGTGTTGTTCGGCGACTACGGGTTTACAGGGAAGTTAGCGCGTACTTGGTTCAAGACGGTTGATCAGCTTCCGATGAACGTCGGTGATCGTCACTACGACCCGCTTTTCGCCTACGGGTATGGGCTCACCACGAAGAAGCCTGGGAATCCTTGAATGCATTTTTTTATATAGTTTGATTTTGATTTGTATTTCGAATTTGATTTGACTACATCGTTACGTATTGCTCGAGTTCTTCTACTCGAATTGCTCGAATTGACTCGATATATATATATATACACATATAAAATATTTAATTAAAAAAAATTATATGTTCACGAGCCACTTGATTCTTCGAGATTGGTGCTCGAGCTCATCTCGCTCCGCTCGAGTTTAATCGAACTCGATTCGAGCGTTGACTTGAGCAGCTTGCCAACTGCTCGGTTCGTTTACAACTTTAAGCTGAAGTGAATTGAATCGATACGAAATAAAACTAAAATTAAATCTAAAAGAACTGGTTCTAACTTTATGAAAATATTTCATTACAAAAACATATTATAACAATATCAATTAAACATACAACTTCAAATCAACAAGAAAATGATACATACTACTCCATAATATGATTACAAAAGCTCTTATTTTACCTCACTCAGCTGCAGTTGGAACATCAACAGGGCTCTTCTCCTGCAGGGACTTGGCCTCTTCAATCTGCTTCACGATACCGGCTTTCTTCTCGAGAAGGGCTTCGATTTTACTGTTGATTTTCTCCAGCTTAGTGTTGAGCTGGTCGAGATCAGTGCATTTCTCGTCCTTGTTTTTCTTGTCCTTCTTGGGCTTCTTCTTCTTCTCCTTGTCTTTTCCATCTTCGGTTTCTTCTTCTTCTTCTTCGGCGCCCTTGTCTTTATTTTTCTTTTCTTTATCCTTCTTATCTTTCTTCTCCTTTTTAGGTTTCTCCTCCTCTTCTTCGTCCTCCTTTTTCTCCTTCTTCTCCTTCTTCTTCTTCTTCTCGTCTTTTTCTTCTTCTTTTGCTACCACCGACTTGGTTTCCATTTTCACTTCTTCGGCCTTTTCAACTTCGCTTTCATGATGCTTGTTGGTTGAGTCTTCCATCGCTGCACAGAAAAGGTCAGACGTAAATGAAAGCTATAAGAAATAAATTATAATAAACAAGTCGAGCAGCTCATGGATTTCGCTAGTAATCAATTAAAATAACATCAAGTTTGTACAAGAACTCATCCAAACAAACTCGAATGTGTATATATATGTCGTTAATTATTCGAACATTGCCGATCGAGTCGATCTAGAGCACGACATATTTCTTGATTTGGGCTCGAACAAGAATTGCATCGAGCTCGAAACCAGCCAAAATAAATCAATTTTGAAGAAGACAAACAAATAATCAAATGCAGGATTTCAAGTAGAAGCATAAAAAAAGAAAGTATATATAGATCAGTCGCATAATCCAAAATCATTTTTTCCATTTGTTTTCAGAAACATCAAATCAAGAATCAATCAGATCCACATAAAAAAAAAAAACATTAATTAATTCTAAACCATCTTCTAATCATATGGACGAATCAATATCCTCAACCAAAATAATATTTAGATCTTATAAATATATATTGGAATAGAGAAAGATTAAGAAAACAAGGGAATAAGAAAATAATAATCTAAGATGATTGATACCTCCTCTGATTCTCTTTGGATATTGCAAATAAGAGATTATGATCCTTTGATCGATCTGTTAATTGTAGAATGATAAAAAAAGAGAAATGAAGCAATTCATTTATAGAGTTTGTTGGGGTCGTGACTCGTGAGAATCAGAGTTATCCGTGTGGATGACGCTGAGTCGCTAACACGGGGCGACACGGTGTTGCGGTGTGGGCCCCACATACAATTGTCGGTTGTCTTCTTGCCGACTATTTTTAATTCATTCAATTTTCTTTTTTTGATAAATGTCATGGATGGGTGGGACAAGTTTATCTATGCAATGATCATGTATATTTTGGTATGAAAATTTAAAAATAATAATTATATTTTTATTTATTTTTAATCAAATGAAAAATAACTATTTATTTATTCAAAATAAGTAATTGTAAGTAAAGTGTAAAAAAAATAGTTGAAAAAGTAAATTTAAATTATTTTAAAATAAAAAAATTAAAGATATTTAATTTATTTTTTGTAGGGGTTATTGATTTGAGACTTTTGGTATGAAATTTTTAAAATAATAATTATATTTTTATTCATTTTTAAACAAATTAAAAATAAAAATATATATTTATAAATTAATAAAATAAGTAATTGTAAGTAAAGTGTAAAAAATAGTTAAAAAAGTAAATTTAAATTATTTTAAAACTAAAAAATTAAAGATATTTAATTTATTTATTTATAGGAATTATTGATTTGAGGTGCATAAAAATAGAAAAAATGAACATTCATACTTATATTATCTCCAACTATATACCTAAACATAAAGTACAATTTAATTACATATCAAGTGAAAATTATAATTATTAATTTGTATTTCAATATTCCAATGGGTTGAAGTACAATTTTTTTTATACTTGTGGGACCCACAATGTAAGACTCAAACCAATTTATACTTAGTATCAAATATTTTATACTCAAAATTTCTCTCTTCAAATTGTACCTACTTTCCTAATGGTGTACTAGGTATCCATACCTACTATTATGATGCTCTAATAAAGTAACATATCTCAAACTTTAACAAAAAATTTTAAAAATGCAAATTAATTAATTAATTTAATTGCAAGTTTAGAATTTAGTACTGCTCCAACAAAACTTTAGAGCTGTTTTGATAACAGCTGGAAAGTGGCTACTTGATTCTACCGACGTGCTCGATAACAGCCCCCACCCTCAAGTTGTGGATCAATAATTTGTTTACATAAAATGAAATAATCAATTGCAAAAAATAAAAATAAAAAAATTGATTATTTTGGGAATTGAATTAAACATCCAAATTATAATTTGCATTTTAAATATTACACTCCTCGTTCTGGGCTGCCTGAATACAATCCTTATTGGGCCAGCCCACATAAATCCATGCCAAGAATGGGCTTCGGAACTGTGCTTTAGTCCATGTGGTTGGACAATCCTGAGCCAATTCGGCCCGTTTTTTTAGAGAGCAAATCGTCCATTTTTTTAGAGCCAAATTGAAAAAAACTTTCACAAATAAAAAAAAACATGAATTTAAACATTTTAAAATTTATTCGATAAATAAAACAAATCTTGAAATTCAAAATTTTCGGGTCGGACTTGCGGGCTTGAGGCCCGCCCACACCCAAGTATATACGACTACGAGAGATAATATAATTTACGAGAGATTTTATTTCCTAAAGAAGAGGAACAAAAAGAGGAAATTGTTAATTATAGAAGAAAGAAAAACAGCTTCAATTTTCTATCTCTCTCAAAATTATTTAATTCAACACCAGAGAGAGATCCACAGAGAGAGATCTTAATTTGTTGATTAAGGTCTCTCAAAAATCAAAATCCCATTCTAATAATTTATCCAAGATGAATGACCTTTTCTCGGTACGTATTTTTTGTTTAATTTCTTGATTTTATTGCATGCACATCCATGTTTTTTTCGCACCTGAAAATTACAAAAATCAAAGGCACAAAATATTCTGAAAAATAAAATATTTGAAATCATTGGAGAGATTTTTGCATGGAGGTTGAATGCTCATTAGAAGCCTTATGATCATATTGATGAAGATAAAGGAGGGCAACAATCATCATCAACAATCTACTCGTTCTTCGAATCATGAAAATCGATCGATCATTCCATGCTTTTATCGAGCCCTTTACAACATTATCGTTACTACCTCTGTTCCAACTAATTATGCAATGTTAAACTTTTCACTCTTGTGTGTTCCTTTTCTCTCAGAGTTCATTCGAGATCCGGAGGGATCAAGAAAATGCGGATATCGATCTTGAGGCCGGAAATCAGAGAGCAATGATGAATTCGGGAGAGCTAGGCCTTGAGACATTCTTTTATCAGGTTGAGTTCATTCCTCAGTTTTCTTACTTCTTCTTGAACTAAATCGCGTGACTCGTATCGTATATATTCTGCGTTTCTAGGTTCAAGTGGTTGAGAAAATGTACGAGAAACTCAATGCACACCTGAAAAAACTTCAGGTATACACACATTGTCATGTCCTTTCGATTTTAGGTATATATCGATCATTCATTTCCGATGTATCTTAACGCAGAATGCTCATGAAGAATCGAAGGCTGTTACCAAGGCTCCGGCTATGAAAGGTACATTTGAGTCTCATAAGTAGTTGGTTTTAAGTCAATCTCACTTTTTTTTTCATACGACGAGAAGAAATCAAGAAACAAATGGAGAAGGACGTTGATGAGGTTGGAAAAATCGCGCGTAGTATCAAATCGAAAATCGAGGAACTCGACAGGGAGGTGAGATGATAAAATACTTTGTTTTACAAAATAAATAAAAGTGACGTTTTGTCGTTTTCTCTGTCCAGAACTTGGCCAACTGTAAGAAGGCAGGATGTGGGAAAGGATCAGGGATAGAAAGATCTAGAACAGCAACGACAATGTAACTACGCGCCCACACTCTCTTCGTCGTTTTTTTTATAGTACTTTTAAAGGTGAAAAACGGAACATAATTTGCTTTCGTATGCAGGGCTTTGAAGAAGAAGTTCAAAGACAAGATGTCTGAATTTCAGGTATATATATTCGAAGTCTTCTGAACTAATTCTTCACTTTTATGTTTCCTATACTAACAGTAACACTTTTTTTAGACTCTGAGAGAGGATATACACCAAGAGTATCGTGAAGTTGTCGAGAGGCGCGTATTCACAGGTGAGACCGATAACGCTTCCATCGCTTAAAAAAGATTCTGTGTGAAAACGAAAACACATTCATGACGGTTAATTTTTCCTTGTTTTCGTTTCAGTGACCGGAGCTAGAGCGGATGAAGAGGTGCCATCATCTCTGTTTCAAATTTATAAAATACGAAAAATTACATGTAATCCGTACTAATTTTCCGTGTTTCGTTTTTGCTTCCCGCTTCACAGACGATTGATAAGTTAATCGAGACTGGGGATAGTGAGCAGATATTTCGAAAAGCAATCCAGGAACAAGGCCGAGGCCAGGTTCGATTCATGTTATCATCGATGTGTACGTACTCTCGACGACTCATTCTGTTACATCCGTTTCGGTTCTTGTTATCATTGCAGGTATTGGACACTCTCGCGGAAATTCAAGAGAGACACGACGCGGTTAGAGATTTAGAGACCAAGCTCCTTGAACTTCAACAGGTGTAGTCAGTAGTATCCATACTTTTTCCTTTTCACAACAGTTTTTTTCATTACACGGCTAATTTTCTTTCGATTTTACAGATATTCTTGGATATGGCGGTGCTGGTAGATGCTCAAGGCGACATGATCAATAACATCGAGTCACAGGTAAACCAAAGAACTTATTTCAAGGCTTTCCTTATAAGAAGTACTATACTTAACCCCGCCCCTCGGTTATCTTCTCAGGTTTCAGCAGCTGTGGATCACGTTCACACGGCGACTAAACAACTCCAGAAGGCTAAGAGCTTGAAAAAGAGCTCCAGAAAATGGACGTGCTTTATCATCATAATCCTTCTCGTCATCATCGCTCTGATTCTCGTTAGCGTGCTCAAACTATGGCAGACGAAGAACGGCGCTTAATTACCTCTGTACGATTGAATATTTGCACTATATCTACCGAGCATATTACATTAGTTTAAACTTACTAGAAACAAAAAGAAAAAAAAGGCATTGTATATAATCAACGGAAGAATCGAATCGAATCGAAACCGTTTTTTGTTGTATAACCTAATCCGACAACGACATCATTCGGACATGGCTCCTGCGAACCCAGAGCTCGTACATGACCATATGGAACGCGTCGTAATCAACCGGCGAATCGTGCCACTGGAAATGCTTCCTCACTCTCATCACATTCCCCTGCATCCTCACATACTCTTCCTCGCTTATCCCTTCAAGTATCCTCTTCAGCATCGGAATATCCCCCGTCGACAAAACCACCGCGAATCTCCTCCAGTCGAGGACGTCCGCGTACGGAAGCTCGTAATGATCCGCTAAAACGACAGGGACGCACCCGTAGTACAACGCGTCTGCGATGCGGGCAGTATTTACCTCGAACCCCTTTGCATGAATACAGAACCTACTCCCGAGGAGGGCTTCAGAGTACGGAGTGTCGAGGCGGGCCCCGTGGACCGATATGTCCGAGTCGTTCCCCCACGTCTCGACTAGAAACTCGCGCACGCGCGAGTTCATAGCTCCAGCGTAGAAGGCCAGCTGCTTTCTTTCCGACGGGGATCGAGTAGGAGCTTCCCCTTCCCTCGGCCAAATCTGAGGGATAGAAGCGTCTTTATGCGAGACGTATCCGGATAAAAAGTAGCTCGACGAGCAGACGACTTGGATCGCGTTTAGTTTCACCTCGACCGCTTTTGTCATAGCTGTCCGGCCGACGGAGTGGCAGGCCACGTAGAAGTGGTCGGCCCCGCCGGATTGGTTCCAGAAAGGGTGGGCCCGGGCGATGTTGTGAATGTAGTCTTTGACGAAGTCTGGGATTCCGGCGACTCCGACTCGTTTGTCGTGCCTTAAGCTGGCGATCGAGAATGGGAGGTAGAAGAGATCGGCTGAAGAAGGGGAGGAAGTTAGGAAGGTGGATTTGAAGAGGGATTTCTTGAAGTAGCTTTCGCTCGCGTAGTTTCCGCCCGGGGAGGGGTCGACGGGGAGGAGGACGTTGGCGAAAGGGTCGTTGATCGAGTGAGGGTACGCGTAGATCTTCATGTTCGACTTCATGTCGGCGTAGTCTTTCTCGAAGAGGCTCCGGTGGTGGTACACGTCAGCGTTTTCTGGAATCAATCGAAAAATAAACAATGATTGGAGAGAAGTAATTACCCCAAACTACAGGGGAGGTGTTTGTAATTATCCGAAAATGATAATTTAGAAAATTCAACTCTTGGTGATGGTTGGATTTTAATTTCCTTACCAACTGAGTCCAACTTTGTGTTCTCCTTCTTCTTCTTCTTCTTCTGCAGTGATGGAATCTCGAGATGATCCGCGGGTTTCGTTTCGACGGGCCTAATGATCTGATCAAAAATCGCGTCTTTTACTACGGCTTGATGGTCATGGGAGTGGATTTTCGATAAGTCGAGGCCGGGATTGACGTGGAGGCGGCTTTGGATAGGGTGATGAGTGTAGAGTTTTGAGGTGGAGGATAAGAAGAAAATAACTGAGGTGAAGAAAGCCAAGCTGAAGGGGAGGAAGAAGAGGCCTCGACGACGAGCGAACGACGCGACGCCGGTGGAGGCAGCTGACATGATTTTTTGATATTGATTTTTTTTTTTTCCAACCTCAAAAAAATTTAAGGAATGAATGAATGGTGGCTGTGTAATAGTCTATATGAATGAATGAAGGTTGGTAGTGTGTTTTGGCTATTACTTCAGGTAGGCTTTAATTATTTAGATTGAAGCATACGTCATAATTAAATTAATTAATTAATTAATAACATGTGTTAAGTTTAAGAGTTAAAAACGAGCCGTGGAAGTAATCTTGGAAGCGTGCAAGTTCAAATGGAGAATAGTCAGTGTTGGAAACTTGGAATGTTCTGTGACTAGACCGTATGAAATTTTAATTGGTCGTTGGAGTATACGGTTCGACCGGAGGGAAAAATGGATTATCTGTCGTCGATTGAATTACTGAGTTACCAAATTTTATTTTATTTTAAAGAAATATATGTGTCAGTGTGTCACAATCAACAAAATTAAAAGGTGAATAGGAATATATGCCATAGCCTTTGTCTTTTAATAAAATGTTGTTGCTGTTGTCTGACAAATATGAAAATTGCGTCCATTATTGAGAGAGGTGTAATTAGAATAATTGTAGTATTATAGTATTAAAGTTGACAGCTTGTGTTAGTTAGGGTAAACTGATTTAGATTACTAAATATGAAAGAACACACGAGATTCCGATACAACGAGGTAATTACTACTTGGGGAGTGAATATAGAGACTGATGTACTATCGTTGAATTACCACAGACGATGATAAACCCAAATTATTACTCTGTTTGAACAAAAGTTTATACACTCGAAAACTTACAAAAATAGATTTTATTGTGTGCGTCAGCTGTGTTTAGTTCGAATTTTAAACAAGGTAAGACAAAAATCAACAACTAAAAAGAAGTTTGTCAAAAGGTGAATTGATCGATTAAACTAAAATTAGTAAGCAAATAAAATAAATAATAAATAAGAGCTTATCAAATGAGGGGAAGTGTTAAGGTCATTTACTATCTGGAGAATGAGTAGATATACAATAAACTTTAGATTTTTGTAGTACGAAGTACAATTAAACTAAAATAAGTAGGTGAATTGATACACTTTGAAGAGGTTCTCAGCACGAGACGACGTTAAACCGTTCCCAAACATTGCTCGACTCAATCGTATGATCCACTAGTAATGTGTGTATCTAGCTAAGAGATTTACACAACCGTTCTCAAACATTGCTACGACTTGCTTACCACAATTTCTCAATTCGTAGAAAATCTTCAAATCAATGTCAGCTCATATACCTCTAAACTAAATCACTTAGAAACCCCAACTAACTAAAAAGCTAGTTGATCATAATCAATTACAAGCTCACAAATGAGAAGTTGTGGAATCTGAGGCAATTGATAAGAAGATATAAACTTAGAAACCCTAACTAACTAAAAAAGCTAGTTGATCATAATCAATTAATTACAAGCTCACAAAGGAGAAGTTGTGGAATCTGAGGCAATTAATAAGAAGATACTTTATATCGGTCTTTTTATTGACTTAAATTGAGCTCACAAAAGAACTCAGAAAATCTAACGAACGGTACTACATAGTACATATACAACACCTTACAAGTTATGTATATGTACCGAACACATTTTTATTTCAGTCATCATGAGTGGATTTGGGTGGAGGCTTCACGATGACGATGGGGCAATGGACATGATGGACGCAGTAATTGCTCACACTTCCTAGAAATGCCCTGCAACCACATACGAACTAGCAATGAGATGGTGGCCTGAAATCCTCAAAAACTTAAAATAATGTTAGGACTCAACATAAGCCTCAAAGCTCGTCTACAAGTTCAACAACATTGTCATTAATCGCTCGCTATAAGTTTTAATTCGAGGTTAATTTCTTTCTGTTTAATTTCCGAAACAATGTGAGAATTACCCAATAATGCTATCAAGATTTGGGTTAGTCAAACTTGGCATACAACTTAAAATTGATTGAGTGAGGTGATAATTATAGATCAACAACACACACATGCACCTTTTGATCATGCCAAGTCCACGACTACCAACGACTACAAGATCGACGTGCAATTCTTCCGCTGCTTGACAAATCTTATCCTTGGGATCCCCTTGAAGAACCAATGTTTCGGCTTTCACCTAAATAAAAAAGAAGCATAATTTACACGCAACCCATCGAGTATAGCATCACGAGCTAGGCATGTACCTTTAGTTATATTATCACCATCGATTGGTAATATTTCAATTATTTACTTAATTTTCTCAAAAAATGTTTCGGTAAAGATTTAAAGACGTACATCAAAAAATAGAGATTAAAACAATTTTGATTTGTTTGTTCCCAAACCGTTTTGGTAAAAACAAGGCAGCAAAATTTTCTAGAGAATTCAGATTAAAATACGAACATACTCCAAAATCAACTAATTTTACTTAAAAGTCCTTGTTTAAGACTTTGCAAACTTTTAGTATATAATTATCCTATGATTAGTTTATAGTGGACAGCAATTGTATAAAGAAATAATTATTTCCAATAGTATAGATTAATGACTCTTCAAGACCTCGTCATGCATTAATTAATTAAGCTAATTACATGCAGTAGTAATAAATCAGTAGCAAAACACTACGCACTACACCTTCTTTTCAGCGCACATGTGCAGTGCACGTGCGATTATGTAGGCAGCATTTTGCTCTTGGGCTTTCTTCACATCAGCAATCACCATAGGAGTTAAATACATAACTGATATATGTATATCACAAAATAATTAATTAATTAGTTCCACAAAAATGATAATACTAGTATAGTAATAATTGAATAATTACCTGGGCCGGCAGGGTAGATGAAGGGCTGAAAAATGGCCTGGACATTGAGTAAGGTTATTGAGTTTGTGTCCTGATCATCCGGTACTTCATCAGCTGGTTCCTGGAACATATTCTCGAGCGCCCATCGGAGAGCATGGCAGCTCCCATCACTGTCATCAATCGCCACCAACACCTTCATCTTTTTTAATATTCTTTCAATCTAAAAATTAATTAATCTTTATATATGTATATGTATATACATGCCACGCGTTTTCAAGAAAATTACACCTGTGCCGCATGCAGCACCGAATGCGCCACGTAGGTAGCACACGTGTCCCCCATGCAAAAGAAGATAGCGCCACGTCGACTGCACTCTCTGCCACGTGTTTTAGCGAATAGATAAATGATCAATATCGAACATGCATACTTTATGTATATTTATATATACATTGAGGTGTGTAGCTGATAATATATAATATAGTTTAATCTATAATATACAGGATCGATGGAGGAAGCAAAGACGTCTACTGGTGGGGAGGAGATCAAGACGATGAACGTGCTGGTGGCGATCGACGACAGCGATGAGAGCTTCAACGCTATGCAATGGGCGATCGATAAGATCTTCAAGCAAAGGCCGGCGGCGGCGGCTGATCAGGGCGGCGGCTCGAGTAAGGTGTTGACGGTAGTCCATGTGGTGGAGCCGTTGCCTCGCTATGCTTATCCCGGTGGATACGGTATGTATGTTAATGTTCGATCTCTCGATTATTAAGTACTAATTAATGGTTGTTTGATTTGGTTAATTAATTTATTGATCAAATATAAAATTCAGTGGTGGAATCTTCAAACAAATCACAAGAGCAACACGCCGCAAGAATCCTTTCGCGCGCATTCGAAATTTGCAAGGAGAATTCGGTATTAATTTTGTTTTTTTTTTATTTGTAAGTGAATTGATTAATGTTGTATGTATGTATTGTTATATGTGTGTGCGTACGTAGTTGAACGCGAAAACAATGATACTGGAGGGCGATCCAAAGGACAGAATTTGCCGGGCTACAGAAGAGATGAACATAGATCTTCTCGTTGTTGGAAGCCGTGGACTAGGCCAAATCAAGAGGTGATCATAGATCGATCAAGATTATTAAGTAATTCCTAGCTACAACTAATTATATATATATATGTACTAATTATTACAGTAATTTATATAATGATGATCAGGGCATTTCTGGGGAGTGTGAGCGACTACTGTGCGCACCAAGCGAAATGTGCAGTCCTCGTCGTCAAGCCACCGCCCAAGAAGAAGTCTTCTTGATGCATATATATCCTTTGTCTGTTTGTACCGTGACTCAGTTTGTTACCTACGTCCTTTCGGTACCTTTTGTTTATTTATGCAATTGGCTTTTCCAACAAATTAAAATAAAATAAATGTGTGCGTTTTTGTAATCTTGTACTATCACACTTGTTAATTGTTATGTTTTTGTACATGAAAGATGTGCAACTTTGTTCATGATGACATGATGTCATTGTTAATGTGTCTAAGCTATGCCTTGACTTTTTAGTTTCATTTTTTTTTTATTTCTCTTAGTACTAGCTCAAGTTCCTTGTTGGTTGGCAATATATAGAAAAATATTCATTAATATAATATGTACACACAAGAGTTGTTAGATGATTTAAAATTAAGAGTTTTTGAGTAATTTAAAATATAAGTTAAGAGTTGTTAGATGATTTAAAATTAAGAATTTTTGAGTAATTTAAAATATAAGTTGAATAATTTTATCACTTTAATAATATTTTTTAAGATATTATAATCACTTTAATAATATTTTTTAAGATATTATAATCCAAAGTTAGAATCATAAATAGTCAAGAATAAGATTTTTTGAGTAATTTAAAATATAAGTTGAATAATTTTATTATTTTAACAATATTTTTTAAGATATAAGTGCCTTATATATTCAATTATAAAAAAAATCTAACAAAATTTTGGAATTTTGGAGGAAATGTTGAAACATGGTCATTTGTTAAGATTTATAATTTCACTGTTTATACAGTATTATGTCTGCTATTATTATTAAATATTTTTAAAATAAATAATTCAATACATAATTAACTAACCAAACATCAAATTAAATAAAATTATTTACTACTTCTACCTAATAAAACAATTCATTAATATTTAAAAAATAAAAATAAATTATAATAAATTATATTTTTATTATTTAAATTAATTTATGTTAATTATATTTTTATTATTTAAATTTATTAATTTATGTTAATACATTATATTTTTATTATTTTTATCATGCTAATAAATTATTTTAGGGAGATTTTGAAAAAGAAATACAATTAAATAATTACTTATAATTAAATATATAATTTTTTTAATTATAAATTAAAGTAGCATTTCAAAAATACTTTTTTATTATAATATGAGTGGATAGTTATTTAGTAAATGTATTTTACTAATTATTTTACTCTTTTTTATAATTATAAAATTAATAACACCTCAATTAATTAAAAATTTTAAAAAATTACACTTAATTATGTAACTATTATATTAAAGGTATATTTAGGATAAAGGGTAATTTGGTTTTTTAATTTACGAGTTAAACCACATAAAATAAACTTTATATTTAAGGTTAACGATTTTTTAAATTATTTATTTATTAGGATAGTATAATTTAAATAATTAAAACAAAAGATATATTTTTAAAAGTATAGTTACTATATTACCCTTATAAAATAATACTAAAATTTTAAACTTGTTATAAACTCAAAAGGAATTGAGAGAGAATAATAGATACGAAAGAGAGACAATATGAGAGAACATAACGAAGAATAGAATTCTTGTGAATTGTTGTATTCATTCATATGGGGAGACCCCTTTATA
>JACOMQ010004502.1:0-18427 GCA_014843705.1 Euphrasia arctica
AATTAATTAATATTAATGAGATTAATAGATTTGGGTTTGGGCTCAATTTAATCATTAATATTGGAAGCCCAATATTCCACCTCCTTTAGATCCCCTACGTAGCCTATAAAAGCACTACATGGTCTTCTCTATTCTCAAAAAACTTGAAGATCATAATTCTTCTAGAGAGAGAAAGTAGAGAGAGAAGTAGATCCATAGAGCTTGGAGGATCGTCGCCCACCCGACGTTCAAGGTAGTGCAAGGAATACGTGGGAAGATTCAAAGGTCATCTTGATTTCGTTTCTCCGAACAACGAATCGAAGGTATAATATCTAAACACCCTTGATATTATTTGATTTCGATTATCGTAAAATACCGTAGAACACAAGATCCAAATATCGAGCCCGGATTAGACGAACGATCACGCGGTGGTGGCGAAGCCACCGGACCGCGGGATCGCCCGCCTAGGGTTTCGGCGAGAGGCGCGGAAGGGCGAACCCCGGCTGGACGCCGGGGTGCGATCGATCATCACGATCGATCGTTGGCCGCGGGCTGAGACCCGCGGCGACCTGCTGGAGGCGGGTCGGCCCTCCAGGTGGCGGCGAGTCGCCGGACACGCCGCGGGGGCTGCTGGGCAGCCCCACCCCGATCGATCTCCTTGTGTGATCGGTCCTTCGATCGCGCGAGCCCCGCGGACGGGGGCTCGGGCTGGGCGTGCGCGCGGCTTCGGCCGTGTCGTGCGTTCGGCTCGTGCTCTGGCTCGTACGTGATGATCTTGTGATCTCCGGCGGATGGTTTTGATCGGGTTATTGTTTTTCCGCAATTTTAATAGCCCGGGATATCGAATTCCAACATCCCCTCTGATTGTAGTAAAGCTAGTCCCAAGTGGAGTGCCTTAAAAGTTCACCTTGCATTCATGAATTAAAATCTCTTGTGCGGTGCAAACTCATCAAATATGTTTCGACGACAAACGACATGTGTTCTTGTGATTGTGATGAAGAACAAGTTATAATTCTATCAATATACTTCGGTCCGTTCCACCGGTTCTTAATTCGAGAGATTTTTCATATACCTCAAAGTTACTATCACCTCGTGTGAGATTTTTTTGGTTTTGGGAACTGATGAAAATGTGGACTCTTTTCTGGGAAAATATTTGCTCTTCATTGCCTTTATCACCCCTCGAATCTCCACTAAAATGTGTTTGAATGTTTGTTGTGTGTTGAACCCTTGAATGCTAACTCGGGATGTGTTGTTTTGGTTTTGCATTTTTGTAGTTCATATCCAGCGCTACGTGGTTTACTCTCTTTGCAACGTTCACATACTGAGTGTAGCGACCTCCACTGTGCATATGTCAAAATGGTAATAATGGAGAAAACCCAAGAATCGGCGACTCACAGCTCAGCGACTCCAAGCCCCTGTCGCCGTCTTTCATAACTCACATTGCTCCAGAAAACGGCGACTGGTCGCTGGTTCTTGCCTCTCGAAATTTTTGGCGACTCATGGACACATCAACTCAAGCTCCGTGTCTCTTGTCGCTGATTCCCAAACCATTTGTCAACGACTCCAGCTACTCAGGCTTCGTGTCCTTTGTCTCTGGTTACATGATCCGAAATTTCAGCGACTCAACGATTGAAGGCCTTCAGTTTGATTTTTTTTATTATATATATACATATAAATATATTATTATTTCTATTATATATTTTAATTATTTATTGTTTATTATTTTAATATTTTTATTTTTGTACTGATGGGCTGAATTTTTCTTCTTGAGATGGGTTTTTTGCAGGTGTTGGACTGTGTATTTTTACTCCGGACGG
The DNA here is from genome assembly GCA_014843705.1 of Euphrasia arctica. Lineage (NCBI taxonomy): Eukaryota > Viridiplantae > Streptophyta > Magnoliopsida > Lamiales > Orobanchaceae > Euphrasia > Euphrasia arctica. The sequence continues at coordinate 1,797 of JACOMQ010004502.1, forward strand.
GCCACTCAAAATTTACCAATATATAGGACCTCCACCAACCCTATTAAGTGCGCCTTCAATTTCGAAAATTCTCTAAGTATTCAAGACTCTCGGCTGTCAACTGCTAGCTCTCGAGTTCGAAATTCTTAGGTTCTCTAGTTTTCCTTTTTCCGTCGCATCCGGCGACTCTAGCTTTGCGCATCCGGCGCCTCGTCCTTCGTCTCGCGGTTGAAGTTCTTCGTCTCATAGCTGAAAGCTCTCCGTCCTTCGTCTCGCGGTTGAAGTTCTTCGTCTCACAGTTGACAGCTCTCCGTCCTTCGTCTCGCGGTTGAAGTTCTTCGTCTCACAGTTGACAGCTCTCCGTCCTTCGTCTCGCGGTTGAAGTTCTTCGTCTCACAGCTGACAGCTCTTCGTCCTTAGTCTCGCGGTTGAAGTTTTTTTTTGGAACGACTGTCTTCCGTCCTCCGTCTCTCAGCTGACAGCTCTCCGTCCTCCGTCTCTCTTCTGATATGTCCACTACCAACATGGATGACATAATGGCTGATATGACCGCTTACTTGAATGACCAGTTTAAGAAAGCTCCTTCACCTAAGTCCAAGAAAGCTGCGTATGAAGAGCTTCAGGCTCACTTGGACAAAGTTGAACGACGTTCCAGCAAGACATCATCTGCTGAGACAACTATTGATTTGTCTAAGGCTTCTGATCCTGCCCACTCCTCTGCACGTCAACCTTCCAAAGACATTAACTCTGGAAAAGAACCTAAGTCTGGGTTCTTTCGCACCTATAAAGGAAATGTCTCAGGAAAAGACTATCATCGGATGCTCGCAGCTGGCGAGATCACAGAAGATGGAAAGAAGGCTACCTCTGCTTCGAAGAAACAATCGACAGTCACAGCTGTCGGTGATCCCAAGAAAACAAAACCTTCGGCTTCAGGTGGTGTGTCTGAAAGACAGACAACTACTAGTAGTGAAGCTAGAAAGAAAAAGTCTGAGGAATCAAGTGGAAAATCACAAGGTTCTAAACCACCCATGGTGCCTCACTCTCCTCGATCCTTTGAATCGACTGAAAGAGTACTCTATGTACAGTCCTTTGGAGAATGTCCGAAACCACACTCTCCTGACTTCTACACACCGACTGCTGATTGGGTGAAGGAATCACTGTTGGCTCCCAAAGTGAAAGTTTGAGAGATACCTTTATCTATTCTCTCGTCAAGGATGCAATCAAGGAAGCTCACTCGGATCTGGGCAAGAAAAATTTTGAAAGTGAAGACGAGGATGAGGACGATGGTGAGAAGACTGATGAGGATATTTTTGATGGAGTGTTTGAAGCTGCTCGCAAAGGGAAAGCCAAAGTTGGCGAAACTTCAAATCCAGAGGTGTCGAAAGCGATGCCTTCTGACGGTCTTAGGGACGAGGATGTCAACGTCATGGACTTAGAAACTGAAGATGAAAAGATTGATGACGAAAATGTTGAACCCTACAAGATTTTTGAAGATGAGGATGATGAAGCTGAGTCTGAAAACAAAGAAGACTCCAGCGAAGACGATGGGTTCCAGTATGATTATGATGAAGATGTGATCGAAAGCCCAGCTCGCGAGTCAACTCCCACAGACGACGACCCGAAGTGATTTCATTCTATGTTTTGTTTAACTCTTGAACCTTGTTATGATTTTGTTTTTTTTTTCATGTTTTTGGCTGCTTGCATAAAACTCTAATCTCTCATGCATGCATGGTTTTTCATATCTGCTATCTCGTACTCTTGGTTTTGGTTTTGATATTTTATCTAAGTTTTTATGGTTTTTCATTGACTGTGGTATCGATGTTTTTCCATCTTTTACTTAGTTGTTTTTTACTCGTTCATCTGATTGAGGGGGAGATTCTTGTATCTCCTATCTACTTTGTTTTTGTTTTAAGTTGTGCCAAAAAGGGGGAGATTGTAAATGTTGGTTTTGGCGACAACATATTTGGTGTTTTATTTGTTGTTTTTGATTTCAGGATTGAAGGTTAAAGATCCAGTTGCAAATAGCTGGAGTCGTCGATTTTGAAGACGTGGATCAAAACCGGCGACTGGCGACTCTGTCTCAAATCCGGCGACTGGCGACTGTCTCAAATCCAGCGACTGGCGACTCTGTCTAAAATCCGGCGACTGGCGACTCTGTCTAAAATCCGGCGACTGGCGACTCTGTCTCAAATCCGGCGACTGGCGACTCTGTCTCAAATCCAGCGACTGACGACTCCTTGCCCCTGATCCAGCGAATGGCGACAGGCGACTGACATAGGATCCGGCGACAGGCGACTGGCCTAGGATCCAGCGACTGCCCCGTACCCGACGACTGGCGACTGCCCCATGACCCGGCGACTGCCCCATGACCCGGCGACTGGCGACTCATGTCCTCTTGGACATGAAACCGGCGACAGACGACTCATGTCTTTGAATTGAATCCGGCAAACGGCGAACGACGACTATGACCTCATGATTTGAGTTCGGCGTCTTTGTATTTCAACCTCAATGATTTCGACGACCATGAAGACGATGAAAATCCATGACTTCAACACTTGGTGTTTTTCAAAAGAAATTGAAGATGAAGATTTGAGATCGATGGAGTCAAGAATTCAAACTGAAGTATGAAATTGATTTTGAAGAAATTGAAGATTCAAGATTCGAAGATTCAAGAATAAAAGATTCAAGATTCCAAGATTCAAGAATCCAAGTACCAGAAGTGATGTCATCCATGGAGAAATGACATCAGCCAAGCATGTGACGAATGAGAATGTGCCACGTCATCACCTCACATGTGCGGGCTGCCTATATATACCCATGGATTTCCGTTTCATCACTTGACGATTTTGAGAGAACGAAATCTGATTTTTAGAATCGTATCCTACAGCTTAGAGCTGAGAGTCTGTGTAGTGTGTTTGCGCTGTACACCAAGAATAGAGTTAGGAGATTTAACTCTAGGTGCACTAGTGCTAGGTTACTAGTAAGTGGGAGTGTTGCGACACTCGGGAAAATTCTTGTAATCACTTTGCCTACCATACTCCTTGTAATAGTTTCGTTTTGTTTTTCAATGAAATGAAATATATTACATAAACTTTGTCTTCATAAGCTTTATCTTCACTTTGTGAGATTGATCGACTGAAGCTGCTGACGTTCGAGTTTAAGACCAATTTCACGAAAAATTGGTATCCTACGCTGAAGACGTAATTTCATTTTGGATTCCAAAAAATCATCATCAATAGACATGTTATATTTGATGAATCTGTTTTCCCTTTTTCCACTGATTCATCTTCCATTTCCAATCCTGAGTGTTTCAACCAACTATTACCTCCTCCCATTCTCATTACTACACCCTCTACTCCACCATTCACTCTACCAGTTCCACCCCAGCTCCTCCTATAGCACCAGTGCCTCAATCAATCCCTCTAACTCAACCTGGTAATTTGTTAGTTCACTTACCTATTTCTGCTCCCACTCCAGCTCCTATTAATCCCACAAATACTACCACTGAGCCTCCTCCATCTAACAGTTAGGTCACTAGATCCAAGGCATGTATCTCTAAAAAGAAAGTTTTCTCTCATACTCTTTCAACTGTTCCCAGTGAACCCTCCACTCACTCAGAAGCCCTAATGTCTCCACTATGGCTTGCAGCTATGAAAGAGGAACTAGCTGCCCTCCAGAAAAATAAAACATGGTCATTAGTACCACTCCCTCCTAACCAAACAACTGTGGGTTGCAGATGGATATTCAAACTCAAAAAACATGCAGATGGATAATTCTCCAAATACAAAGCCCAGTTGGTAGCAAAGGGCTACTCCCAAATACCTGGTTTTGATTATACTGACACTTTCAGTCCTGTGGCCAAACCTACAACAATCAGAATTCTACTCAGTCTTGCCTTAACTCATTCATGGCCACTCAAGCAACTAGATGTTGAAAGTGCATTTCTAAATGGTGAGCTGGACACTGCCATTTATATGGATCAAACTCCAGGTTTTAAGCAAGGGGGCAGATGGTTTGTAAACTCCACAAATCCCTGTATGGCTTAAAGCAAGCTTCTAGGGCATGGACAACAAAATTTGCATCTGTTCTCAACATTCTGAATTTCAAACCATCTCAAGCTGATACATCACTGTATTTCAGAAGAACTTCCTCCTCAGTGATATTCATTCTCATTTATGTTGATGACATTATAATCACAGGATCAAGCTCTCACCAGATTCAAGAAGTTATTTCTTCATTGAACTCTCACTTTGTTGTCAAAGACCTTGGGACTTTACACTACTTTCTGGGAATTGAGGTTGCTCAAACACCTTTTGGTTTGTTTCTTGGACAAAAGAAATATATAGAAGACCTACTACAAAGAGAAAATATGTCAACCTGCAATGGCCTGCCAACTCCCATGATTACAGGTAATTACCTGTCCAAATTTTCAGGTCAGCCCTTTGAAGATGGAAAGCTATACAGGAGCATGATTGGAGCCCTCCAATATGCTACCATAACCAGACAAGATATAGCTTTTCCTGTTAACAAGTTGAGCCAATACATGCAAAGCCCTACTGACCTCCATTTGAAAGATGTTAAGAGAATTCTCAGATATCTTGCTGCTACAAAAGACTTCGGGCTGACATTCACTAAATCATCCAACCTAAATATTAATGCCTTTTTGGAGATGCTGCATGGGCCACAGATTTAGATGACAGAAAATCCACAAGTGGTTATTGTGTTTTCCTTGGAGGGAACTTAGTATCATGGAGTTCGAAAAAACAACCTACTGTTTCAAGATCAAGTACAGAAGCTGAATACAGGTGCTTGGCCAATGTTAATTGTGAAGTGAGTTGGATTAAGTCATTACTAAAGGAGCTCGATTTTCATTTTACCTCCACTCCCATCATATGGTTTGATAACTTTGGAGTTGTATGCCTCTCAGCCAACCCTGTGTCTCATTCAAGAATCAAACATGTGGAGTTAGACATGCACTTTGTGAGGGACAAAGTAAAACGAGGAGAACTCTCAGTCAGGCATGTCCCTGCTATTGATCAAGCAGCTGACTGCCTCACCAAGGCTTTAACTGGCCAATTCTTTGCACGTATGCACAGCAAACTCAATGTCGTTCCCTTGTCATCCTCGCTTGAATTGAGGGGGCGTGAAAGCAACCATGGAAAGAGGATAAAGATGCCATGCAAAATACTATATTAATGTATTTTATTTATGTTTGATATTTGTCTTATAGTTGTCGATTAGCATGAGTTGTTAGAGATAAGCGGGAGGTCATCTATCCCGCTTATATATACTCTCCCCCGCTGTAACTGAGCTTCAAGCTTTCTGCGCAGAAATAATATAAAACCCTAATTAGGGTTCTTCAATAGAAAGTGCGCGTTTTATTATTTAATCAAAAGGGCATCTCAACTCTTTGATCTTGCCCCGAACACCTGCCTATTTTCACCTTTCAACTAAAGCTTACACCAACCGACACATTCACCGCAATGATCCTCGAAAGTCGGAACAAGACGAACAACGTTCTTCAATGCCTGATTACAAATTCCTGATGGATGACCAAGATAAAATTGAAATTAAAACTAGATCTAAGAACATGAAAATATCTAAAAGAGAAAAAATGAGTGGAAGAGATGAATGTTGGTGAAGATTAGTGGATAATTATAATTTTTCACAAACCTACTATTTATATTTTCCGGACAAGCTTATACTAAAAGACCAAATAGCCCTTAATTTCTCAAAGTCAAGTAAAAATCGTCCATGAAATTTGCTGGTAGGTTTTGGGAGATAATGCACTTTCTCGATTATCCGCCCGTCGATCAAACCGTTGCAATTTTTGATTGAGAAGTTAGGCAAACGATCTCAAATACGCAGGGCGATCCAACGGTTAACGAATTCGAAATTGAAGTTCTCCCAAAGTCGCGCAGTGCTGAAATCCGGACTTGATGTCGGTCGACAGTAGTTCTAGCGTCCGCGGAATTTCCATCGCTCGCGGGGTGGCTTTATTGAAGAATTCTGAAGATTTGCACATTTTCACTATATGTCGGCCGACACCACCTTCATTTTCTTCTTCAGCTGGGAACCAGCGTCTCTGTCCTTCAGTCTGTGCACTATGTCTTCGTCTTCGATCGATATGTAGAAAATTCCATCATTGATATTGTAGATCTAGAAGTCTTCTACATGCCTAGAAAAGATGAAAACGATCCAACTGTGGAACTAATAAGGATGAGGATTCTCCTAAGGCTAGCCTATTCGTACATTTCTTTCTCGTTTGCTCTATTCTCATCCAAATCTTACAAAACCACAATAATAACTAAATATATACAAATTCACACGAATAAGATTATAAAAACATAAAAACACCATTTAAAGTGCACAAAACAAAAGAAAAGCTCCCAAGAAAGTAAAAAAATTATTAACAAAGAACATTTTTATTGATATTAGTTTAGCGTATTGCACTATTAAAAATATTTTTATTGATACATTTTAACTACAACTTATTTAAAGACATTTTTATTGATATAGTTTAGAACTACACTATTTAGAGAATATTTTTATTGATATAATTTAACTAGATAATACTTTTTATTGATAGTAGTTAATATTTATTGATATTTTAGTTGTTGCGCTACTTAGAGAAAATTTTAGTAATTTTACATTTTTATTGATATATTTTAGCTAGATATTTTTATATTTTTAGCGCTATTAATGAACATTTTAACATTTTTATTGGTATTTTATTGATATATTTTAGCTAGATAATATTTTTATATTTTTAGCGCTGTCAATGAACATTTTAACATTTTTATTGGTATTTCTAGTTAAATAACATTACATATTTTATTGATATTAGTTTAGGGCAATATCGTTGACATAGTAAAACCTTGAAGCTTCGCTCTTCTTGGTGTGATGCAAACCCTCAACTCAATTAATCGCCATATCAACATACTGTTAAGCTTTAAGGTGGACGGAGGAGGCCTAATAGAAGCTGAATAGGCCGTCGAAAACCGGGCAATCTCCGCCGACATTGAAGCACTTGAGTTGACGTCGACGTGCGGTGGGTGTGATCGTGGAGCGTGTCGGGAGAGACGGATGAAATTGACGTAATCCTGAGAGTGAAATTGGTGTCGGGAGAGACGGATGCGATGAAATTGACGTAATCCTGAGAGTGAAATTGGTGGATGTTGTAGAGTTTGGAGAAGGGGCGATTGATCTCAATGCGCCAATGGAGGGAGAAGTGGACGATAAGGTTGTAAGCAATGCGAATGTCGGTGTGGCCTCCGTAGTTGTCGATTGTGGGCTCGTAGAAGTAGGACACGCGCCTTGGGGCATGACAATGGAAGCCACGCGCCGTCCCAGATCCATTTGTTCTCGTTTTAATGTTTTGTGCAAGTGAAAGTATCAAAGGATTTTATCAAACTTTTTAGTTGAAGGTTTTATAACTTGTTGATTAATAAAATAAAAAACATTTTTTATAGCAATGTTATTTTCAGTTAGTGCAAAATAAAAATATTCTAAAATAAATGAAATTACAAAAAGAATTTTATAGCGCAAAATTATAAAATCTTCATGCATGCGCAAAATAAAAATAATTAATAAATAAATCAATATACAGTAAAAAATAAGTAATATTTGTAAAACAAAACAAATATGCAGTTTTATTTTTATAAAAAATCTCTTTTTGGGTTGAATTCATTTTCAATAAAAATCAATACAGTTTTGTCACTCGCAATGTTATAGGAGATTAGTTTATTCTTGAAAGAGTTTCTTTTTTAGTTCGTTCATTTACAATAAAATGAATTTAACTTATTGATTGAGTTATATACTTAATGTTCATTAAATAAGTATTGTAAACTCCCGATCGCAATTAAACTATTTAAATTAATAATCGTTTGCTTTTAATTATTTATAATAACGTTTGCTTTTAATTATTTATAATTAAATAAATGCAAAATATAGTTCTAAATTTTTATCTATTTAAATGAATAACGTTTGATTTTAATTATTTATAATTAAATAAATGCAAAATATAGTTATAGATTTTTATCTATTTAAATGAATAACGTTTGCTTTTAATTATTTATAATTAAATAAATGCAAAATATAGTTCTGGATTATATACGGTTGTAGTTAGTATGTTGTGCGAAGTCGTTGGGAGAGAAAATAATTGGTGTTGTGTGAGCTTGAGATTTTGGATAATCGATTTAAATCTTATTTTATTCTTAATTACTGATATTATTGCGGGTGCATTTAATATTTAATATTATTTAATATTAGTTAATTTTCCAAGGAATTCTTGGTACATATTAGTGACTTTCATTTTACAAAGGAATTGATTGATCCAATCAATTACCGGTAAAATTGGGCGGTATTTTATGTATGACATGCCGTTAATTATTGACGGGTATAAATAAATATAAATTATATGAATAGGTTGATTTTTATTCTAGGTACATCAGTACTTATATATGCATAATTACAACAACTAATCCTAAACTAAAGAGTCCTAGTATTGTGTGATACATATCCTATTTTAATGGAACAATAAGATTGCAAACGACTGTCATATTGATTTAGTCGTTTACTTAATACCCTCTCGCAAGATCAAGATCGGGTATGAACGAGGAGCTTGGTCCTTAAATTCTGAAAGCGAGAGGTACTAACAGCCTTGGTAAATATATCCGCAATTTGATCAACGGACTTGACATGCCGAACAATAAGATCCCCAGATTGAACTTGCTCTCGAACAAAATGATAGTCAATCTTAATATGTTTAGACCGTTGATGAAAGACATGATTAGCTGTAAGAAAAATGGCACGGATATCATCACAAAGGAGAATGGGAGCTCCAGAAGAAGGGGAAGCCATTTCTTTCAAAAGCTGCTGCAACCAAATGAGCTCGGTTGACGCAAAAGCGATGGCTCGATATTCAGCCTCCGTGTTGGAACGTGCAACTACATTTTGCTTGCGAGACGACCAACTCACCAGATTGCCACCAAAGTAAACAGAGAAACCGTGTTGAGAGCGACAATCTTCAGGTCTGATGCCCAACCCGCATCTACGAAGCAAACCAAACGGGTATCAACGGCTGGGCGAAAGAAAATACCAAAATCAATGGAGCCTTTAAGGTAGCGAAGTATACGCTTAACTGCTTCCCAATGATGCTCCGAAGGTTGATGCATAAATTGACAAACTCGATTGACGGCATAAGATATTTCCGGACGAGTGATGGTGGCATATTGGAGGGCACCAACCACACTGCGGTAGAGATGGACATCTGGAAAAGGATCACCACCCGAAATAAGCATGGACCCGGGAACTGCTGGGGAAGTGATCGGTTTGGCGCCCGTCATCTTGCTCCGTTCAAGAAGGTTGAGGATGTAGTTACGTTGAGAGAGGAGAAGACCAGTAGAGGATCGAAGAACTTCTATGCCTAGAAAGAAGTTAAGAGCACCCAAATCCTTGAGGGAAAATACTGAATTGAGATACCGAACAAAGTCTTCGATGTATGATGAATTGGAGCCAGTTATGATAAGATCATCAACATACCCAAGGACATAAATAACGTCACGGCCATGATGCTTAATAAAGAGAGAAGTGTCAGAAATACACTGCTTGAATCCATGACGAAGAAGGGCTTGATTGAGCTTATGAAACCACGCCCGTGGAGCTTGCTTCAGGCCATAAATAGCCTTTTTGAGTCGACAAACATGAGTGGGTCGATCAGGAGATACAAACCCCGGAGCTTGTTCCATGTAGACAGTCTCAGCTAAATCACCATTGAGAAATGCATTGTTGATGTCAACCTGCCGAAGAGGCCATTTCTTAGTGATGGCAATGCTAAAAAAAACTTGAATGGTGGTGGGTTTTATGACCGGGCTGAATGTGTCGAAATAATCAACACCCTCCTCTTGGTTGTAACCTTTTGCAACCAACCGTGCTTTGTGCCGATCAACAGAACCATCGGGTCTCTTTTTTATCCTGAAAACCCATTTACAACCAACAACATTAGAAGTATTGGGCTTAGGGACCAAGTCCTAAGTCCCATTATCAAGTAAGGCATCGAATTCTAACTGCATAGCATGTTGCCAATTGGGATTCTTTTTGGCCTGCAAAAAATTTTTGGGTTCAAGGTTAGAGACATCATAAGAGATGGGATGTTTTGAAGCTATGTGTGCACGACGAGGCTTAGGTTTGAGAGATTGAGTTGCTGCACGGGTAACCATGACGTGCTCCGAACGTTCAGAGGGGCGAAAATAAGACGGAGCATCTACGTATGGAACACTGGTTGTCGGGACAGAAGATGGTGGTTGTTCCAGTGTTGAAGAAGGCTGAGTAGCTGATGGAGTCGACTGAGAGATAGGAGGTTGTGGCGGAGCAGGGGTACACGAGTTGGCAGCAACATTAAGTGGAAGTAAAGAGAGTTCCAAGGATTGTGAGTTTGGAGGAGGTTCTTCCGAGCTATGGTTAGGAAAGGGAAAATTAGACTCGTAAAAAACAACATGTCTAGAAACATAAGTTTTGGAAGAATGAACGTGGTAACATAGATAACCTGTGTTTCACACTATACCCAAGGAATATGCATGTCGCGGATCGAAATTCCAACTTATGACTGTTATAAGGACGCAAATAAGGAAAGCACAAACAACCAAAAGATTTTAGAAAATTGTAATCAGGTTGGCGTTGGTAAAGGCATTCAAGAATTCTAAGCACATAAAATTTCAAGATTACGAATCTATTAATTTATAAAGGTTTTACTGTATTTATTTATTATGCAGTTCAAGAATTCTAAGCACAATATCATTGACATGCAAAAGCCCCGACGCCTAGTTGACATTGAAGCGCTTGAGCTGACGCACGTTGGTGTGGTCGTGGAGCGTGTCAAGAAAGACTGATGCGACGAAATCGACGTAATTCTGAGAGTGCAATCAGCTGATATCCATGCGGCGATGGAGGGAGTAGTGGTCAATGAGGTTGTGAGCCATGCAAATGCGGTGGGGTTTAATCGGGTGATAGTAGTTGCCCGATTGTCGGCTCGTAGAAGTAGGACACGACCCGTTTGCGCACGGGGCACCAAGATGGAAGTGATGCGCGCCGCTGGGATTCATTTGTTCTCGTTTTAATGTTTTTTCCAGCAACATAAAGAATGTGAATTCAAGGGGGCTTGGTGAAAAGGATGAGATTCATTAGTTTTCGTTTTAATGATTTTTCCAGCAACATAAAGAATGTGAATTCAAGGGGGCTTGGTGAAAAGGAATTCTATCAAGGGTTTTATCAAACTTTCTTGTTGAAGGTTTTGGGGGAAAATATAATTTAGCGCATTTTTTATTGATATTAATTCAGCTATTGCCGCTTGAATATTTTTATTAATATATTTTACTTAGATAACATTTTTTATTATTGAACATTTTTTTTTATATATTCACCATTTTTTATTATTGTTATTAATTTAGCATTATTAAAGAACATTTTTATGGATATATTTTAAAATGGTAATATTAAGGTATGGGGCAGATTGGTTTTTAATATTATTTTGAACACCCATTGTTTTCCACCTCATTTTTAGGGGTTGTATATTTTTTACCATTTTAAATATTAGGGTATTTGTATTCTTTAAATACTATGATAAATTTTTTGTATTTGATTTCTATTAACTTCCTAATATATATGTTAGATATAAGTTTCTTGTATTGTTTCTATGGGAAATTGTTGTGGTATTTCACTTTTTATATATATTCAATAAATTGATTGTTAGGAACAAATAACTAAAATTTAACAACAATCTAAAATGATAATAATATTGAATAGTATTTTAACAAGGGAAATATAGATCATTCTCATAGTATCCTGTGGAGGAGTGAGTAGGGTTTTCGTCTCCAGGCCATGGATATTATGGGAGTGATTTGCAACCCTCGGCTCCCATAGTTTAGTGTGTAGTAAGGAATAAACGGTGACATGTTATAATAAGATTTCTACCGTAGTTTTGTGGAAAATTTGAGCGAGATATATTAGACACATTTTTTTTATATTAGATTTTGATAAGTAGTTATTTTAATTAATACGAAGTATATTGAAAAGGTTAATAATTGAACACTGCCCTATATCAGAATTAGAAAAAAAATATAGGTAGTAGATATAATACTACTTTTAGAGCTGCCCAATCCATAATTCCCCCTTTTAAAATTGCCTACTTAGACAAGTGACATTATTTTAGTCATTGAGAATATTATTTATTGATACTCATTTCTAACCAGACTAATAACCACACTTTTTTTTTATTTTAGGGAGAGGGAATATTAGTTTAGCTATTGCTAAAAATATTTTATTGATATATTTTAGTCATTACCATTGCTACTTAAGGAACATTTTTTATTAATATTATTTTAATTTTGCGCTACTAGAGAATTTTTTTATTTTTATTGATATTAGTTTAGAGCATATTAAAGAACATTTTTATTGACTATGTAGAGAATATTTTATTGAACATTTTTATTAATATAATTTATTGATATTAGTTAAGCACTAGAATCATTTTTTTGATATAAGTAACGTGAATATTTTTATGATATAGTTTAGTGTGGTTGCTATTAAATTATATTTTTATTGATATTAGCTAATTTAAGTGCATGTGTTCTTTATTGATATTAGCTAATTTAATTTAAGTGCAGAGGAAAGACGACAGAGAAGAGGATAAGGCAGTAAAAACTCTATAAATTAATATTCAATATATTAATAACCTCTTTAAATTAATAAAATCTTTCAATCTCCAACTTGTCTTTTTAATGAAAAAAATACTCAATAAATTAATAACTTCTATTAATTAATAAAAAAATACTCATTAAATTAAAAAATCTCTCTAAATTAATAAAATTTCAGAATCTATTAATTTATAAAAGTTTTACTATATTCATTTATTATGAACTTTAAGCAGTTCAAGAATTCTAAGCACAATATCATTGACATTGCAAAAGCAATGCCTCATCGACATTGAAGCGCTTGAGCTGACGCACGTTGGTGTGGTCGTGGAGCGTGTCGGGAAAGACTGATGCGACGAAATCGACGTAATTCTGAAAGTGCAATCGCCTGATATCGACGTAATTCTGAAAGTGCAATCGCCTGATATCCATGCGGCGATGGAGGAAGTAGTGGTCGATGAAGTTGTGAGCCATGCAAATGCAGTGGGATTTAATCGGGTGATAGTAGTCGCCCGATTGTCGGCTCGTAGAAGTAGGACACGCGCACGTTTGCGCACGGCTGGGCACGACAATGGAAGGGATGCGCGCCACTGGGATCCATTTTTTCCCGTTTTAATGTTTTTTCCAGCAACAAAAAGAATGTGGATTCAAGGGGGTTTGGTTAAAAGGAATTCTATCAATGGTTTTGTCAAAGTTGGGCCAATAACACCTTAAAAGGCCTTGTTAAGGTAATAAGGTTGTCCAACTTATATGTGAACCCAAGGTTCTTTATCCAACCGATGTGGGATACTCTAACACTCCCCCTCACGAGTAAGCCGGAAATTTCATCAGAACACTCCCCCTCACGAGTAAGCCGGAAATTTCATCAGAATTACTCGTGGCTGGAATCATCAGCAGGGGGCCCAAAGTCGGAAAATCCATCGACCGGGGCACCCACATCGTATTGGGCCTGCTCTGATACCATGTCAAAGTTGGGTCAGTAACACCTTAAAAGGCCTTGTTAAGGTGATAAGGTTGTCTAACTTATATGTGAGCCCAAGGTTTTTTATCCAACCGATGTGGGATACTCTAACACTCCCCCTCACGAGTAAGCCGGAAATTCCATCGGAATTACTCGTGGCCGGAAATTTCATCGGCAGGGTTGCCCTCAGTCGGAAATTTCCGATGGAATTTCCGACTGTGGGCACCCCTGCCGATGGAATTTCCGACTTAAATCGATTGGATAAAGAACCCTGGGCTCAAATATAAGTTGGACAACCTTATCACCTTAAAAAGGCCTTTTAAGGTGTTACTGGCCCGGCCCAACTTTGACATGGTATCAGAGCAGGCCCAACACGATGTGGGGCCCCGATCGATGGAATTTCGGACTGTGGGCACCCCTGCAGAATTTCCGACCACGAGTAATTCCGATGGAATTTTCGGCTTACTCGTGAGGGGGAGTGTTAGATTATCCCAAATCGGTTGGATAAAGAACATTGGGCTCACATATAAGTTGGAAAACCTTAATACCTTAACAAGGTCTTTTAAGGTGTTATTGGCCCAACTTTGACATGGTATCAGAGCAGGCCCAACACGATGTGGGTCCCCGGTCGATGGAATTTCCGTCTGTGGGCACCCCGATGGAATTTCCGGCCACGAGTAATTCCGATGGAATTTCCGGCTTACTCGTGAGAGGTAGTGTTAGAGTATCCCACGTCGGTTGTATAAATAACCTTGAGCTCACATATAAGTTGGACAACCTTATCACTTTAACAAAGAAAGGTGTTACTGGCCCCCATGTTTTATCAAATTTTTTTGTTGAAGGTTTTGTGGGGAAATATAATAATCGCCCATCTTCGGCTTGTAATAAAATAAATATAATTAATTAATAAAATAAAAATCATTTTATGTTCACTATTAGCTCAAGATAAAAAATAATTATTCTAAAATAAATAAAATTACAAAAGAATTTATGTTAGATTAATAAATAAATAAAAAATTTATGCTTAGCTAAAAATAAAAATAAATAAAATATTTTAAAATAAATAAAATTGCAAAAGAATTTTCTATAGTCAAATTATAATTCATGCGCAAAATTCATGTGCAAAATTCAAAGGGCTTAGTGAAAAAAAAAAATCTATCAAAGGGTTTTATCAAACTTTCTCGTTAAAAATTTTGTGGGGAAATATATTAGTCTCCGATTGTGCTCGTAAAATAAATATAACAAGTTAATTAATAAAATAATTCATGCGCAAAATTATAAAACCCTCAATGAGCAAATAAAAATAATAAATAATGAATTAATGAGTGAAATATTATTTATTATTTGATAAAAAATTAGACATTGTTTTGATTTATTTCAATAAAAATAAAATAAAAATAAAATTTTTGTTTTCTTATACATGCACGATTAATTGTCTCTTAATATAATTTTGGTAAGGGTATTTGTTGAATTGATTGATTTAATTTTTATTTTTTTTTTAGTAAATGTGAATTTCATAAGAAAAAATAAAGAGTACAAAACAGCGATTTAATTTTATTTAATTGAATGTTTTTATTAAGATATTTATTTTTATCTGATAAAAACAAATTTTAATTTATTATTAGTAATAATTTAATGTCAAACACGAATTAATTTCGACTATTTTTTCATACGAAGAGAAAATAATCTATCGATAAGTAACAATTCAATATAAAACATTAATTCAGAGTATTTTTTTCATACAAAGAGAAAATAACCCTACCCTTGTGCATCAACTCCAACTCCTAAGCAAAACTATAAAATTATTCCATCCCCTCGTGAACACAAAGCTCTGACTACTTTTCCTATAGCAATACCTCAACATCCTATAGAAAAAGGTGTTTAGTATATAATGAACATGTACAACGAGTTTCTCAAGGTTATTAGTTCAGTTAATTGATCAAGAGCTTGAATTGAATATCATGAGTTCAAAGTTATAACCGAGACATTCCAATTGACCTAGAAAAAAAATAGGTACAACTTAGTTTTAAAGAAATTACAAAAGAATTTTTTATAGCGCAAATTATAATTCATGCGCAAAATTATAAAACAAGCAAATAAAAATAATAAATAAATAAATAATATTTCAACCATTCAATTTTTATACAGTAAAAAAATTCAATTTTTATACAGTAAAAAAATGAGTAATATTAGCAAAACAAAACAAAAATACAATTTTTTTAAATAAAATATCTTTTTTGGTTGAATTCATTTTTAATAAAAATAAATCACCAAATAAGATGGTATACCGAGTACATTAAATAAATCTTCTAGGTTAGCTATTGCCATGTATTGAGAATCTTTGATCTTCAAGTGCTTAACCAACTGAGCTAACTCTTGAATAGAAAACATTTTTATTGATATAATTTAACGCATTTTTAATTGATATTAGTTTAGCTATTGCACTTAAATATTTTTATTGGAAATTTTTATTGATATATTTTACTTAGATAATATATTTTATTATTGAACATTTTTATTGATTTATTCAACATTTTTTATTATAGATATTAGTCTAGCGCTATTAAAGAACATTTGTATAGATATATGTTACCATTGCGCTACTTAGAGAATTGACATTACTAGTGAAAGACCCGTGCGATGCACGGGTAGCTTCTCCGTAAATTGTTTGTACTTCGTATTTGTTATTTTGAAAAAATTACATGTTTCAGTTATGTTATAATCGAAACATCTTTGTTATTTTGCGAGATGTTTAGATGTCATTGCATATTAAAAAATTGTATTATTATTAACTTATCGAGAAATTACAAATTTTGGAATACCTCCTTATACACTACATTGAACATTCTATTAGTAAGCTTGCCACTGTCATCACAAGTAAAAGCTTCAACCCGGCCTTGTTGGTAACTCTAGAAAGGGCAACATACAATTGACCATGCGTGAAAACAGGTTTCCTCAAGAATATACCCACGTTTGACAGAGATTGTCCTTGACTTTTATTA
>JACOMQ010004503.1:0-18424 GCA_014843705.1 Euphrasia arctica
CCTGTGGAGCAAATGGCAGAAGAAAAGGCTCATTATCGGGATTAAGAATCATGCGGCCGAGTAATTCTGCGGCCGCACAATGCCAGCTTCTGACTGCAGAGTTCAAGATTCCCATGATGGCCTGGACTGCGCGTTTTTCTCTGGAAATAATAAAAAAAATGTCACAATTCGCTAAAGCAAATGGCAGAAAAAAAAGTATCGAGTTGAAAATGTTACGTCATTTTGATGTAAGAAGGCTTTGATGAGCTAAATGCTCGAAAGTCCAGCAGTGGGCCCAAATTCATGATCGTCTCCAATACGTTCGTGACGAGTTCTTCGTCCTCTGTCCACATTCAAGAAGTCAATAAACGGAGAAATAAGAAAATGCAATATTGCAGAATTTCACAAGTTTTTGTACATATATAAAGATATGACAATTAGCCCCTTTGAATTTTAACACATAGGCTTAAGGGTATTTTTGTAATTTTAAAACTCGATAGGGTATTCTTGTAATTTTGAAACTTGATATGGTATTCTTGTAATTACTATTTGGTATTACCCCTAAAAGTCGACAACTATTAGCTAGAGTTATGTCACCTGTAACATAATCTTCCAGACACTGAAGCATTGTTTCAAGACAATGGCGGCTTTGTCCCATCGGGATTTCATTCTCGGCCATAAAAGAGAAGTTCCTGAGAATATTTGAAGCAGCTACAGCACACTGCTGCTTCTCTACTCGCCCTTCCTCGTCAACATTAAAGATGCCATCTTCCTCAAACCACCAACCCGAAGGACGAGGCTTGGTGGTATTCTTCTGGGCAGACACCTCTTTATTCAAAGAACCAGGTCCAGCACTACCTCACACATAGAGAGATAAATACAATTCAGGATTTTATCCAACCATCAACTCAAAATAGCTAAATACTTCCATCTAAATAGCTAAAACTAAAACTGAATCCCCCCAAAAAAATACTAGTATAAAAAAACTACGAAACTAAAATAAAACCTGAAGCAAAATTAATAAAAATTAAACATCCAAAAACAAAAAAAAAAAAAAAAAAAATGAAATGAGTGAAAAAATCTAGAAACTGGAAAATAAATTAAAAACGAAAAAAATTAATACCATACAATTTAATAAAACACAAAACATTGATAACAAAATCATAACATGCAGATAAAACAAAGTGGATTAAGTAGGGGTATTTCCGTTTTTGTTCGTGTAATCAAATACTCTAAAAAAGGAAACAACTTGGGGGGAGGAAATATATTTGAGCTTACTTACTTACCTAGGATGTGGAACAGAATCACCTGCGTTTAACGTATCATAATGGTTTCCAAATCCAGTTACAACAGAATTAGCACCCAGCAACCTCACTCTCGGCGCCTTTGTGAGAACCCTTGGCAGAGCTATATCGCGCCAGTCGTCTATCTGCTCGAATCGGAAATAATTAAATGACATCAACGAGTAAAAAATAATATACATTCGTTCAGAGGGAACTGTGACATACGACTACAAGTAGAGCGTCTAGTATCCCCGGAATCTTGGCAAGAGGGGTTGCGTCTTTCCGTACTTCGTCTTTTTCTTTGAATGAAAGCAACGTGAGAGCATTCAATGCCCATGTTAACTCGCTCTTGAGTCCACTTTGAAGGGCCAACACTATCCTCTTGTTATTTTGCTCTGTTAAAACAGTTGCAGAAGAAGAAATTAAACTAAAGACTCATGTGAAAATAATTGGAAAAAAAATTAAAATGAAAGCTTTAACACTCTGATTACTAATTTCTTATTTATTACTAGTATTTCTTATCAAATGAGAACAAAATAGAGAGAAATTAGGGTTTAATTCAATGTCAGAGTAAAACCCCCAAATATCAAAGATCACAAATTCTGCTCCATTCTTAAGCCTCTACAGTCCGAAGAGCTCTAATGAGTGAACGCGTACTTAATAAGAGAGAAATTAAGGTTTCAGAAGAGAGTTACCGGCGAAGGCGGAGTTGACCTGGAGAGAGGGGCCGAAGAGGGTGGAGGGAGCGGCGAGGTCACCTACAGACATCGAAACTGCTGCTGCCGCAGCGGCGGCGGCGGCGCTGTTGGTACCGCTTCCGACAGGTCGACCTCGCTTAGCCGCCGGAGGGGCGGAGCCGCCCGCGCCTCCGCTCAGCTTGCTTTGATCTCTTTTCTGCATCGCTTCACAGATAGCGGGCCTCACGCTTGAGGTGGGTGCTTAATTTATCGGCCCGTATTAGTATGTATTTGGGCCGCTAATTTGGGCCTGTATTCGTTGGGCCTTGTTTCGAGACACGTGGTGAAACCAACGAAAAGCAAGGATCCCAAAGTCAATTCAACCATATAGTGTAATTTGGTCATATTTTTTCATGCAATTTCTTTGCAACAACAAGACAACTCGTGTGGATGGATACGAGTAAAAGAAGGATCCTTTTAGTCATTGTTCCGACTACTTTCTTGCTCCTCTTCGCTCATCATTTCCGCGACAACGACGTCATACGGATCGACATATGTAAGCGATCGTAAATTTACGTTTACGTGTAATCGACATTTTTCTCAAAATGTCCCGAAATGATCGACAGGGATTCGACGCTTGTCGACTTCACAATCGGTGGACCCGACTCCCCCATTCAAATCGATCTTATCAAGACTCGTCAGAGGTACATACACCTCTTCTGGCTCAGTCACACAAGACAGAACGCTAGAATAACACATTTTGTTGTCTAATTTACCATTAGGTCAAGATCGAAAAAACCTCGAATCCACGGGGTTCGCATGCGACACCACTGCGAGCTCCGTCGTTTGCATGTCGAACCTCCAATCAAAAATCGACACCCGGGACAACGTCACGGTTTACCTCTCGTCCGATCGAGTCGAAGAAAAAACGAACATCGTCCGACCCTACGCCCGACAACAAGACAAATACGGCCTCCTCCAATACGTGACGGCCGTCAACATCCTCGACAAAAAACGGGTCGACCCGCCCGTTTGCCAACACAACCACACGACTCCCGCAGTCATCTTCTCGTCCGGCCTCACCGGAAACTTATTCCACGAGTTCAACGACATCCTCGTCCCACTTTTCATCACGACCCGACTCTTCGACTCGCGAGTCCTCCTATTACTCGAGGACTACAACCCGTGGTTCGTGAAAAAATACGACAAGATCCTCTCGGGACTCTCCGAGTCCGAGGTCATGAACCCGAAAACGAACGAGTCCGTCCACTGCTTTCCCGACGGCTTCGCCGTCGGCCTCAAATACCACGACAACCTCGCCGTGAACGAGACCGAACTCCCGGGAGGGCTCTCAATGCTCGACTTCCGAGCGTTCCTCCGTGAGGCGTACCGCCTCAAGCACTCCCGCGTCTCCCAAATCCGAAAGCCGAGGCTCCTCCTTATATCCCCGGGAGAAAACGAGGAAGTTTTTGAACGAGGACGAGATCGTCGCCATGATGAGAGAGGTCAGTGTCAAAGTTGAGCCAATAACACCTTAAAAAGTCTTGTTTAACACTGCTACTCCCTCTGTCGGTCAACATTGACTTTTTAAAAACTCAACGTTGACCACCTGTGTCTATAGCTCTGGAACAAAAAAAGTATGATATAGTGTCAAAGTTGGGTCAATAACATCTTGAAAGACCTTGTTTAAGTGATAAGATTGTTCAACTTATATGTCAGTTCAAACTTTTTTAACCAATCGACGTGAGATATATCTTAACAGGTAGGATTCGCTGTCGTGATTGCCCGAGGGGGAGTCGCGATGAACCTGACTGGGTTTTCGCACACGGTTAACTCGTGTGGTGTGATCGTCGCGGCCCACGGGGCTGGGCTGACGAATGCGGTGTTTCTTCCGGAAGGTGAGGTGATGGTCCAGGTGGAGCCGCTCGGGCTCGAGTGGGTGTCGGCGAATTACTTTGGAATTCCGGCTAAAGGGATGGGGCTGAGGTACCTGAGGTATAAGATCGAGCCGGAGGAGAGCTCGTTGCTCGAGGCGTACGGGTATAATCATACGGTGATTAAGGATCCGGCCAAGATACACGCGATGGGGTATAAGGAGGCGAGGAGAGTGTATATAGACGAGCAGGATATACGAGTCGACGTGGCGAGGTTTCGGGCGACGATAGTCGAAGCGCTTAAGATAGTCGGTAAGAGACAAGAATCGTACATGTTGTAACACTATTGCATTTTGTATGATTTGAGAAAGTAATGTATCATATAGTTATTGAGAAAAATAAACTTTTTTAGGAAAAACAATCACTGTGTATAATCTCTGCAAATGAATGGTTTTGATAGTCTGAGTAATTTATTAATTTATCAAAGACAGTAATAATAGTCCGGCAATAAATTCTTAAGTTTTAAATTCTTGTATTATCTTCCCAATTCTAAAGTTTGAAAGGCTAGGTTTTAGGCGACGATAGTCGAAGCGCTTAAGATAGTCAGTGAGAGACAGGAATCGTACATGTTGTAATTCGATTACATTCTCGAGGAATGAATTTAGATCGATGGTGCTCGATAAAGTTAATGCTTTACTACGTAGTGCTAATGTAAAATTCTGTTACATTCTCAACGACTTTCTACTCGATAATACTATATTGCATTTTGTATGATTTGAGAAAGTAATTATTGAGAAAATAATCTTTTTAGGAAAAACAATTACGGTAAAACCTCTGATAATGAATGGTTTTGATATTCTGAGTAATTTATTAATTTATCAAAGACAATAATAATGCAATAAATTCTAATGTTTGAAATTCTTGTAAATTACTATACAAAGGAAAAAGTTACTATTCTTATCACTTTCGTTTCAATAATTTAAGCACTTGGTGATGGAGTATTAATTTTTGATTAATAAAGTAGGTTAATTGAAACTGAGATATTATAATTTTTTTTTTAAATACAAGATTATATGATTATTTAATATTTTTTTTTTACTTACAATTATTTAAGATAATTTTTTAGTCCGTTATTCCTAACAATTGAGAAAATATCTAATGACAGAGGGGAGCATTAAAGGATAAACTATAAAAGGCACCTCAAGAGACATTAATATACACAGTACAGGAGGGTTCGGAGATCTGTTCATAGAAGAAGATTTTTCTTCATTTCATTTTCTTCAAACTCTCGTCAGATTATTTCTTCAGGTAAATGGATCTTCGCCTCTTTTTTCTGGAAAAAAATATATCGATAAATCCTCTGTTTTTTTATCGTCCTTTTTCTTTGTCGTTAAATTACTGTGGAAATTCATGTGTATGATTGAAGCCCTTTCCGGTTTGTTGTCGGGACATTACTAAATTTCAAACTTTATTTATTTTTCAATGTTTTAGAATTTAGGGTTGTTATTATTCTTTCAATTCCGAGGTAGTTTTGTATGTGCTCTGTTTCTTGAAATTTTGAATATTTTTTTGGATTTTCTTAGTTTTGGTCCTGAATTTCTTGCTAATTCATGAATGGATTAGTGGGTTGTGTTTGTATAATTCTGTATTTTTTATATTAGGTTATGTTTGTGTATGTTCATAAATCATTAAATCTAGATCCTAAATCCTACATGCCCCATTAATCTCGTTTTTCTTGTTTTTAGTCGTCTGACGAAATTTGTAGTGCCCTCCTTTTGAATCTTTATATGCATACGATGTTTCGGAAAAAAAGATCATTTCTTTAGCATATGATTATGCTACCTATATTAGAGCAAATTCTAGGGTTCGTAGTATATACCCATCTCGATTATGACTGTTCTTATTTATACTGTTTTTTCCGTATTTAATAACTTTTGATTGCGCCCTTTTATTTCAGAATGGGGAGCGCGGGAGAAACCGTCTATGGGGCCTACACTTACGAAAGCCTCGAGAGGGAACCCTATTGGCCCTCGGAGAAGCTAAGGATTTCCATCACGGGCGCTGGTGGGTTTATTGCTTCGCACATCGCGAGGCGCCTGAAGACGGAGGGCCATTACATCATCGCATCCGACTGGAAGAAAAACGAGCACATGACGGAGGACATGTTCTGTCATGAATTCCATCTGGTCGATCTGAGGGTCATGGATAACTGCTTGAAGGTAACCGAGGGTGTGGATCATGTTTTCAATCTGGCGGCTGATATGGGTGGGATGGGCTTCATTCAGTCTAACCACTCGGTTATCATGTACAACAACACCATGATCAGCTTCAACATGATCGAGGCTGCCAGGATTAACGGCATCAAGAGGTTTGTCTTTTTCGTTAGAAATAAAAAAAATTAATGTCCTTTTACGTTTTTTTAATTTTTAAGATTCTCGGTTTCTGGTTTTGTCCGCTTATGGTACTGTGCATCCGTTAATATATTTTGGCGTGCTATATATTTAATTGTTCTCAATCACACAAAAAATGGAATCTTGAATCTTTTTTTTCCACTAAAACTCGGATTTTGACTTGAATTTATGATTTTTTGTGTATAGGTTTTTCTATGCCTCGAGTGCTTGTATCTATCCTGAATTTAAGCAGTTGGAAACCAATGTGAGCTTGAAAGAATCCGATGCTTGGCCAGCTGAGGTTTCCTCTCTAACCCCTTTCATTGTTTAATTGAAATATTTCCGTTTCTAAAATTCTTTATACTCCTATAAATAAAGCCTCAACCTCGTATAATTTGATAAAATAATATTGATTTATATGCACCAAATAAAAATACTGTTGTGTTTTAAAGCCTCAAGATGCTTATGGGCTAGAGAAGCTAGCAACGGAGGAGTTGTGCAAGCACTACAACAAGGACTTTGGAATCGAGTGTCGAATCGGAAGGTTCCACAACATTTATGGCCCCTTTGGAACTTGGAAAGGTAAAATTTTGAAGATATTCATTTCGATAAATAAACATCAACTTTCTGCTTATTAGATATGTTTTCCTTCTATTCATCAACTTTGCCTGACATCATGATTGGCAGGTGGGAGGGAGAAAGCACCAGCTGCCTTCTGTAGGAAAGCACTTACTTCGACCGATAAGTTCGAGATGTGGGGAGACGGACTTCAAACTCGATCTTTCACTTTTATCGATGAATGTGTTGAGGGTGTTCTCAGGTACAGATACTTTCATTTGTTATTACTATGAAACAGTAACCTCAAAAAAATGTACTGTAATTTTTTCGTTATGTGTGTGCAGATTGACCAAGTCCGACTTCAGAGAGCCCGTCAACATCGGAAGCGACGAGATGGTGAGCATGAACGAAATGGCAGAGATAGTCCTCAGCTTCGACAGCAAGAAACTCCCGATCCACCACATCCCTGGACCAGAAGGCGTGCGCGGTCGTAATTCAGACAACACTTTAATCCACGAAAAGCTCGGGTGGGCCCCATCAATGAAGTTAAAGGTACAATATTTTTCCACTGCCACCGAATTTCGTCTCACTCAGCCGTTCGTGCTTACTATATCCACGCGTCTTATTTACTTGCAGGATGGGCTGAGAATCACTTACTTCTGGATCAAGGAACAAATCGAAAAGGAGAAAACCAAGGGAGTCGACCTGTCTACGTATGGGTCGTCAAAGGTTATCGGGACTCAAGCTCCGGTTCAACTTGGCTCTCTCCGAGCTGCTGATGGCAAAGAATGAAGAGAAAATAGAATATATCTTTGGTTATGATCTGGAGACAGGCTATTTATCTCGTTCCACCGTATACTAGTAGAATCAAATATCTTCGTTTATTAATCGCAACATTTGATCGATTTTTGTGACAATGTGGCAATTGTTTTGAATCTATCATATTCAAAGGAGGTTATTTTTTGAAAGTACAGTATACCAGTATATCTGAAGCTTCTTTGTGTTGCACAAGAATGAAACTAATTTTTTTTATTAGAAAAGTAGCCTAGTCCATAACAACATTTCTATTTTGTTCTAAAAGAAATCACTATTTCTTTGAAGTTTCTAATATACAACAAGCATATAAAATACAGTACTAAAAAACTGCTGTCTTGTAACACAAAATTACATGTCATCAACAACAAGATCATCATCATCATCTACAACAAGATCATCCATGTCAATAACAGACGAAAGAGTCGAAATCCACACTCTCAACCCACTCTCGGCGTCCTTCTTCCTCATCGCTTCCATCTTCTCAACCGCACCTTTCGAAACTCCACATTTCAAAAGAACAATCCCGAGCAACTTAAACGTAGACTCATCCGGTTGCACCATAGACTTCATCATCTCATCAAAAGTCGATACTGCCTCCTTGTACCTCCCGTCGGATGCATATAATCCCAACACGAGATTATAACTCAGCAAATCCTTCATGAACCCTAATTCCCTCATCCTTCTCGCAATCCGAAAGCCCTCTAAGAACCTGCCATTCCTTTTGTACATACACAGCATCATTGCATATGTGAACTCGTTCGCACCTCCATTTTTCTTCAAACTCTCGAAAATCTCCTCAGCTTCTGATACCATCGACCGCTCGCTATACAAATCAAGCATACAGTTTGACGAGTACACATCCAGACTCGATTCGAATACCCGAAGCATCTTAAAAGCCTCTTGTGCTTCTTTTAAATGCCCCACTTTCGTATAAAGCTTTATTAACGACTTACATACAACAGCATTCATCGGCAAACCAAGATTCCTCATGGTATCCACGTAATATATAGCTTCGTTCACACCTCCGGTTTCGGCGAAAGCATTTATAAGAACGCCAAAGACAATGACATCAGGCTTTATGCCATGACTGATCATTTCCTTATACACTCCAACTGCCATGTCAGTACGGCCCGATTTCGCATAGCTTGAAATAACAGCACAATATATAGTGCAGTCATTATTCACCAATCCAACTTTTTGCATTTTCCTAAGATAGAATACCGCCTTTTCCGGAAGGTCCCCACTAGCTAGCATCTGTACGAGCGAGTTGTACCCACATCTATCGGGTATCAATCCGTGTTTTCCCATACTATCGAATAATCCACACGCCTGATCAAATTTCTTGCTGATGCCGTAAGCTTTTATCATCACGTTAAATTCAAGGACGGTCAACTTTTTTGCTTCAAGGCAACATTTAAAGACTTTCTCGGCTTGCGAAATATAACCTCTCTCCCCAAAAGCGTCAATGTTGGCCGAGTAGCACTCAGAAGTCATTTTCCCTCCGAGATGAAATCTCTCAAACCAAGACCAAGATTTCTCCAGAAACCCAGCTTCTATGTACATTCTAGTCAAGGAAGATTGAGTAAATTCATCAATCTCCAAATTTCTTTCATCCATCTCCGAAATAAGTTCTTCGGCTTGAGAAACCATTAGCCTTATCGAGAATGCATACAGTAGAGTTCGGTAACTGACGGCATCAGGCTCAAGAGAAGCTTTCTTCATCCTAGTAAAGTATTTTGCTGCCAATTCTATATTATTATGATTGGCGTGTAGGGATATGAGAATGTTATATGTCCGGGTATCGGGAGAGCATTTCGCCTTCTTCATTCTTCGCATGAGCGAAGCAACTTTATCCAGATGACCGTTTTTACCAAACATGTGTATCATGGTGTTGAAAGTCACTGTGGTTGGAACTATGCGTTCCCGCAGCATCTTCTCAAAAGTCTTGTTCGCTTCTTCATGTTTTCCAGCTTTTCCATACGTGTCGATCAGAGTATTATACGTGTACGTGCTCAGACAAACGTCACTACTAATTCCGTTTTTCACCATTGATATGGACTTCTCCTGCTCACTACACGACCACTTCTTGAAAAACTCTTCGGCTGTCTTAAAATCCCCTGCCTTTTTATACATCTGTACTACGATCCCCATCGTCACCTCGTCAGGTTCCAGATTCTCTTCGTTCATCAAATCCAACCACTCCATTGCTTTCTCTTTAAGCCCTCCTTTGCTATACACGTCAATCAAGGTTCCATAAGTCGAGTTCACCGGCTTAATTCCTCTCTTCCACATGTCCCCCCACAACCGCTCGACCTCACGCCATTGCTTTGCTTTCCCGAGGATCCTAATAATTATATTGTAGTGGATTACATTCACTTCATAACATCCTTTCCTCTTAAACCACTCGAAAATCTCCTTCGCCCTTTCCCACCCGAGCTGCTCCTTCAATAGTATGGTTCGTTCTTTATTAGTCAGAGTCGTTTCCCACGGCCCCAAGGCTTTGTCCAAGTCGCCGTGGGTCTCGAGAGCTTCTAACATGGCCGGAATACACCCTCCGTATCTCGCCCATTTCGTCGAACACTTGGTCTGCGTGCCCTGAACCACTGTTTCAGGCCGACCCTTATCGTAATTCTCATTCATCTCCCTTAACTTTCGCTCATGGCCATTTGGCTTTACCTTTGCTTTCCTGTAAACGTCGCTTTTCCCGGCCAACGAGCCGCGGCCACCACCTAATTCCGCCGCAACGCCATTCGCCTCGCCCGCGGGCATCAAAACCCCTTCGTCTAGGGTTCCAATCGAACCATCTTTCTTCGCGTTGTCTTCCTCAACAACCCCATTTCTGCCGTTGAAGACACCACCTCGAGCTCCGAAACTGCCGCCAAAATTGACCCGTCTCTCGATTTTCGCACGAGGGCCGTCGACGATGCCTGTTTTCTTCTTCTGCGTCGTCCGGCCGCCGCCGCCGGGGCACTCGAGAATTTTCCTCTGCGGCTTGTGGTTGGTTTTGTCGTTGGGTTTCTTGAAGGGTGGAGCGAGAGAAACGCCCACATTCGGCGGCGTGGTTCTCGTGGAATTGAACATGCGCAAACAGTTGGTGTCCGAGTGCTGGAACTTCACAAACATGTTTTGCAGAATTTTTATCGGAGAAAGAAGGAAGAAGAAAAAACTGTATATGTAGTGTGAGTCTGTGAGCCGAGTGAAGTGGGAAATTTAAGCAACAAGAGATGATTAGGAATTGGGATAGAAATTTAATAAAATGAAAATGCTAGGGCTGATTGCAATATGAAAATGTTTAAAAGCTCCCTAAAATGTAATGTTGCAAAAATTAAAAATTATTTAAAAAACAAAATGACCTGCCTTTTTTCAATTTTTTGTAATTTTAAAAATGGCGTGTGTCATTTTTTTTAGACAAAGATAATATTATTAATTATTTTTCAATTTTTGGAGAAAAATTAATTAATAAAAAAATAACTTAAATTTGAAATCAATAAGAGAGATAAAATTCGAAATTCAAATTCAAAATATTTAGAAAATTTGAGAAATTAATAAATATTTCAATATTATTTTCAAATAGTTTATAAATAATGAGATTAAAGAAAATATATTACTCTCTCCCTCACATTCTATTTAAATGAGACTTTTAAGTTTTTTAATTTTAATTTATGATATTTTTTTCTTAAAAATTGCTCAAATATTAATTAAAAATTAATTAAATAGTTACTAATTTAATTTAAATTTTTATCGACCTCTAAACTTTTTTATCGGACGTTCTGACGTTCACATGACTTTATCTTCCTAAATCTCTCATTATTTATTGAACCCTAATTTACAAACTGTATTTCATTATTTCAAGATATGTCACAGTCCAAACAACTCGTGTTCGTCACCGACGCAAGCAATCCCGAATCGTCGTCTATGGAATTTCACTCACTATGCGAAGACGAACAAGACCTCATCCTCCCGCCGCCGACGCCGACGGCACGATTCACCCAGGAAGATTTTTTTCCGGCATTCCCACCGGCAATGATCTCCGGACACTCGTTCGTTCAAAATCATCATCACCGTTTCCAATCCATTTCTTCCCTACGGGGCCGCGTGTATTGCGCCGGGGGTTCCGGCAACAGCTACTCGGGTCCATCGAAAACCGTCTACTGCTGGGACGCGCGTCTCCGCGATTGGACCCACGCGCCACCGACGAACGTCGCTCGAGCGCAATGCACTCTCCACGCGCTTCGCGGCGACCTCTACGTTTACGACGGGGGATCGTTTATGGAGGTCCTCGATCGTGACGCCGGTCAATGGGTCAACCTTCTGACGTTCGACGTGAATCTGAACCCGAACAATTTCCGGTTAGCGGCCGCCGTCGAGAGCAAAGGCTTTTTTCTGTTCGGTTCTGACGCGTGCGATCATTTTTACGCCTACGCGCCGCCCGAAAAGTGGGACCCAATGCCCCATCTCCCGTTCGACTCGGTGATGATGGGTATGCCTATGTACTCTCCTGTTGTTACCGAAGATTATTTGCTCTGGCTTCACAGGCCGGGGGTTGTAATCGGGTTTGATCATAACAAAGGGATTTATTTTAAGATCGATCTAGCTTCAGAGGGCATCTATCCTAAATACCCTAAATATTCTAGGTTCGATTATCCCTTTTTAGCCTATGCCGGGGATGGTATACTGGCATTGGCGTGGATTGATCCGGACCATTTCGAAACAGCTACTCTTTGCCATTGTGTTAAGTTCTCTCTTTCACTCGGAGAAGATGAAAACCCGAGAGTAAAGCTCGTGTCTCGTCAGAGCCGTGTGGGTCCTTCGAGTATGCAAATCCTGTATCATGTTTTTTACATGCACGAGTAATGTATGAATCGATGAGTCGAGAATTACTACTTTAATAAAGTCGTTTGGGATAGGACTGTTTGTGATTTTATATCTGTGAACTTGTGATATGTTTTGAGAGAATGGGTTATGGAGCTTCAAAGATTAATAAACATAAACCAAATACTATGGAGATTAGTATTGTTTTTGATAAATCTTTATATATATAAAGAGCTCAAACATCTCAAAACTCCAAACTACAATATTTGGAGATCCATCGTTTATGTTTATTAAGTAACTCGATAGCTCGAATTTGATCGAACTCTAGTCGATCGTTGACTCGAGCAACTCGTGACCCGCTCAATTAGAGTCACTTGACCAACCGCTTCACACAGTATCATCGTCTTCCTCTGTTTTTATCCTCCCATGAAAAACTTATCCAAAAACCAAGAAGATGACGTCATGCTCCGCACCCCAATCCTCTAGCTTCTGAACCTCTCATGATTCTCAGTCTCTTGCAGGACGACAAAAACATACTGCAGTAAAAAAAACACATTAAAAACAGGTCAATACGAGTGTACAAGATTCGTGCACAACAAGTGTTTGTGTATTTGCGCGTGAGAAACATTTTCACAGGAGAACAAGAAACTCACTCCCACGGGACATCTCCAACGAGCATCAAATCCCCGTCTTTGTCTTCGTACGCAGGCGCGTACTCCGAGCCTCTGAACCCGTCTCTCTCGGAGTGGTTTCCGATCGCGAGCTTGAACATCGATTCCAAAGCCTTCAGCAGCCCTGAATACCCGTCGTACACTTTCAGGTCAATCTTCCTGAGGTAAGGAGCTCCGTCCATACTCACTTTCACGTAAATCCCACTTTCAGGTTCCGACTTCGTGTTGTTTTTTCTGTAGGATCTCACAGGTGGCCACCCGACTATTTGTGCCCTGCAAATTAAAGGGTACGTTAGTTTTCATTCGAACGCGTAAAGTTTGTATTTTTATTTATTTTTTGCAATAAACAAATAGGAAAGGAGTCTTACTTGGGGGCAGGGGCGGTTTCACGGGCTGTGGATTCGTCTGAAGAGCTTCGTTTCGAGGTTGCAACGTGACTAGGATTCTTGGCGATAACAACTGCTTCTTCGGATTCGTGTGTGCCAGGTAATCCGAGTCTAAGCTCTGTTTCCTTCATGTTCAATTCACCTTCCATTTTTCTTGCTTTCAAGAAACTCAATGTGTTTGTTTGCTTGTTTGATTATTACACAAGAAAAAAAATGTGTGTGTGGTTATATAGATGTAAGAGTAATTGCCTAAGAAGATGCTTGTTAATGTGTTTTTGGGACAAAGGGATATGAAATTGTCGGATGCATTCACAACAGCTTTTAAGGCAAGTGCTCCTTCGTTCGGGAGACACGGGGGAGACAAGCTCACCCACCCATATGGAAATCAACACTTTTTTTCTTCAAGGAATCTATACCCCATAGCTCAATATTTTATTTTATTTCTGTTTTGGTCCTTCTACTATGGGAGGTTCCAATTTTGGGTCCTTTTTTTCTTTCGTATTTACGAAAACGGAGTTGATGTCAAGATACTCTGAACACCCTTGTGAAAATATTATCCAAATGGGTCTGGGAAAAAATATAGGGGTAAGATTGCACATTCCGAAAACTCGAAGGACTAGGTTGCGAAAAAAACATTTGGTTGGGGATGCCTGCCATGGCATGTGAAAGAGGTGGGTCCTACATGGGTATGAGAGCATGTGGGCCATGCTTGCTAGGTATTATCTGTCATATACTACTACATGATTTTGTGACAGCTTTCTAAGTTGATCTGTGTTCTTATATTTCCACAAGAGGTTTAGGTTTATGTTTAGGCTTTAGATACTTATGTAGTTATGTTTTGACCAAAAAAAGGTAAAAGAAAATGAACTAACAACAAACATACTCATTGCATTATATTTAACCAAGTTTACAAGTTTTTTTCTAAGGCATGTTACGTGCAATAGTCGTTTGTTCAGTCTCTCACATTTTGCTTCGCCTAATGGTGAAGTTGATTTGGACAAACCGAGCTCTTACCCGAGACATTGTCGGAGTAATCAGACAGCTCCACACGGGTAGTGTCATTGGCCAATAAAATGATACGACTACCTTTCGTATCATGCCACGTGTTTGTTAGGCCATATCTAACACCGGTTGTGTTTTTAGCGCGTTTTGAAAACATGGAAGGAATGAAGTTGTCGTGTCTGTGTTGGGAGCTCTTTCGTCTTTGTGAAGCTTCCTTCTTAATTAAGTAACAGCTAGCAATTAGCATATAATCAGAAATTAATTAATGAACTAAAATCATGAAAGCTGCTTTTGGCTGTCTAAAAAGACTAATGGTGTTTTGCTTAATTAGATTTATTAGTATTACTTTTGTATTTAAAATGGAAAGCTGTTCACTTTAGTGAAGATATCATTTTTATTTTTAATATTACTTTTTTACCTTATTTTAATTTGATTTTTTTTCATTTTTCTTAATTTAGTTTTATTATTTAATTCTCGAGCCGATGATGAGAAAGGTCAAAGCCGGAGCATGCATGTGAGAGTCATCATTCAATGCGTAGATAGGAACCCAAACCAAGATTAATTGGGCTTCGATGGTTATATAACATGGGCCTAATTAGTATGGACCCATCAATCAATTTCCCAACCCAATTACAGTCTCAAATTACCACTTTACCCCCTTGAAAACAGGAAAACTGATGGTGCCTTTCCTTGAACATTCTGACTTTTAACTGTCTCAACACAATGTCTCATGAAGTAATGACCATGGAGCATTATTATGATGCTCACAATACATAGTCCACGTGTCGACGCGTCAACGGTCGAAACTTGGTATATATGCTAGCCAAAGCCAAAAGACTGAATTCACACATTGCACATTTTGTTCATTCCTCTCCACACTAAACACTCACATTTCTCCGGCCACCACCGGTAAAACCCTACAAAAGTTGACCGGAAAATGTCAACGGAGGAGCACGGCCTCAAAACGGAGCTCTGCCTCGGCCTTCCCGGTGACGACTCGATCAATGTCGTTACTCTGAAACGAGGGTTCTCGGAGACCGTGCCGAATAAATCCATGCTTCCCCCCAAGGACTCAATCAAGCCACCTCACAAGTGAGTTAAAAATTACAAGTTTTTATTTCAAATTCAATCATATATAGCTTTATCTCTTATCTATATACTCACACTTTGAATCAGGGCTCAAGTCGTGGGATGGCCACCTGTCCGATCCTTCCGAAGGAACGCCATATTGGCTGATCATCAGAAGAGCAAAAACGAAGACGAGAGCATGAAGGCTTCCGACAAGGCCACCTTTGTGAAGGTGTCGATGGACGGGGCTCCTTACCTCCGTAAGGTCGACTTGAAAACGCACAACTCTTACCAAGAACTCTCGAGTGCCTTGGGAAAATTGTTCAGCTCCTTCACCATAGGTAATTGATATAAATGTCAAGTTGTCTAACTTCTCTAACAGTTCGAGCTGTTAAATGAATGCGGCTTCTAATAATATTGGTTTTTATAATTAATTTGATTAGGTGATTATGGGAGTGAAGGAATGATAGACTTCATGAATGAGAGCAAGGTGATGGATGTGTTGAACAGCTCAGAATATGTGGCTACTTATGAAGATAGGGATGGGGACTGGATGCTGCTGGGGGATGTGCCGTGGGAGTAAGTCAATCTCTGTCGACTCGGATTATCAAAATATGTCGATTTGTCGAACTGAAATTGTCGAAAATAACTCTGTTTGAAGTGAATCGAGTCTTTAACTTTGCGACTAATACTATGATAATTTGCAGGATGTTTGTTGGTTCTTGCAAGCGCATCAGAATCATGAAAGGATGTGAAGCAATTGGACTTGGTATGTAATGTGTTATCATTACTTAACTAACTATTAAGTTAATTTTAATTTCATAATTATTTATTTGTTTATTTTTATTTTTTGGGGGTCAAATTCAGCACCAAGAGCCATTGAGAAATGCAAGAACAGAAGCTAAATAAACTACTGGAAATTCCTTCTCGGATGCCAGAATTTGTCTTGTTTTTTTTTTGTTTTTTTTTTTCGGATTTATTTATTTTCAGTTTTGTGACAAATGTGTATGTATGTATGTATATGACATATATATTTTTTAGTTTATAGATAATTTGGCTTTCTTTAGTCTTGCTCCAATGAATGTTAGGCGACGACTCGACGAGTCTATAGACAAGTTTTCGGCGGTAAATATGAAAATTTGCTAGTCGTATCATGCATTTTGATTAATATAATAGTTAAGAATAAATTATCAAAATACTATACACATTGAATATATAATATAAATTGTCTTATTGTATCTATGCTGTCACACACAAGACTAAGTTTTTTCAAAAAAAAGTAGTATTTCATATGGTTGTCTAATTATTTAATTTATAATTGTTTGAAAATTAGCATTTCATGAATTATTTTTTGCACTCCCCTCCGACTAGAGTGATTGAAGGGGGACAAGGCCATGTTCTTGCTCATGGGATTATTCCTTGAATCGCAATATTTTTTATGTACCACATTAATTAATTAGATTTTAAAATTTGTACTTAATTATTAATAGTATATAAAATGTTAGTCAATATACGGATTGTCTTTTGATAGACTGGAATTATTGCATAATGCATGAGAGTGGTTGGGAACACATGCATGTGTTTATGATTGATGGACATTTTTATATTCTCTATAATTCTCACATTAATAATAATTTTTATTTATTTATATATTTATTTTCCTTAACATATTATTTTACTTATATGTTTTTACTTAATTTTTAAAATTTATTTACAATCATTTTAATTTTTAATTTTAAAATGCATTTTAACTTTTAATTTTTTTAGTAAAAAACCAAAAAGTGAAGTTTTTTTTGTTTTGGAATGAATTTGTTTTTGGCATTGGATTAACTAGTCCTTCTACCCGTGCGATGCATTTGTATTTAATTCAACTATTTGTTAGTCGGAGTAGTGCTTTTTCGGATTAATATTAGATGTAGATATTGATAATAGACAAATAAATATTAAGTGAATAATCTAATTGAAATAGTACAATAAAGAAAATTAAATTCATATTACAAATTATGGAATATTTCTTTATAAACTACATTTGTTCTATTCATAAGACGACCACGCTGGTCACAAAGCAGAAGTTTCAATCCGGTCGTGTTGGTTACTCTAAATAACTACAATTGATCGTACGTAAATACTAGGTTTTTCAAAAATATTCCAACATTTGTCAACGACTAACCTTACTCTTATTAATAGTCCTGGCATACGATATCATAATCGAAAATTGTCTTCTTTGGAAAGCAAACTGAAATTTGGTATTCGAGGGCGTCAGAGCAATTCGAGTATTAAAAACCATTTCCCCAGAATTATTTCCTCTTAATATGGATAATATAATTATTAAGTAATGTTACAATCATCTTATTACATAGTCCAACAGAGGCATCCATATTCCGCAATAGTATAATGGTCACCCAACCTAATACGAAACAGTTCATGTATCAAAAACTATATAACATGTCACAACATTTAATTAATTCTTATATTATATACAATAAATAGAATATGACATGACTATATAAATGGTTGCTTAAAGAAAAATAAGTCTACATATATATATATATATATATATATATATATGTATATATATATATTACTATATTAATTAATATATTTAGATTTTAGTAAAAAAGTTTATAATAATACCAACCTTCAACTTCATGATTTGATAGTTTGTAACACTTGTTGGTATTTAATCAAACATATTCTTTCTAGAAAATTGATATTCTCAATGTAATAATAAAAAGAATTATTAGTGATGATGATAATAACAATAATGCATTATCAAAAATTTTAATACATAAATAAATCATAATCATATTAGAAAAAATAATTTATCGAATTTGATAATGAGTAAAAGATGAAGACTTTTTATATGGGTAAAATTGAATTAAATTTTCTATCATTTTTGAAAATTAAT
>JACOMQ010004504.1:0-18412 GCA_014843705.1 Euphrasia arctica
ATTAACAACATCTTTAATGGTTTGTGCAACTATAAGTTATTATTTTGTAATGTTTTACTAGAACTTTAAATGAATGTTTCTTTTTAATTTGTGTTAGTTTTATTTTTCGTTTTTCTTAATTTTTTTTTATTTTTTTTCTATTTACAATTGTATATTTATTTAAAAATGATATTTTACCCGCCAAACCGCCCGCACCCGACCGCACTCGCCTTCACCCGCACCATACGGTTGAAGTAAAAAAATGGGC
Organism: Euphrasia arctica; assembly: GCA_014843705.1. NCBI lineage: Eukaryota > Viridiplantae > Streptophyta > Magnoliopsida > Lamiales > Orobanchaceae > Euphrasia > Euphrasia arctica. The sequence goes on from JACOMQ010004504.1 coordinate 248, forward strand.
GGTTATGGTTGATAAAATTGAAAACCGCCATCAATGGGTCGGTTGATTTTTTATGGATGTACCCGCCCAAACCCGCCCGTGAACACCCCTAATCCTCTCCGAGGAACATCACTAGTGGATCACACACCCGAGCCGAGCGATGTTTAGGTGTGACTCAAGGTCATCTCGTGTTGAGGACCTCCTCGAGGTGTATCACTAGTGGACGACGCAGTCACACCTAAGCGCTCTCCTCTCTATCAAAATCTTGTTTTTTTAAAGGCTCGACTCAACCATCGAGATAAAGGATCCTAGTTCCCTAACCCTCTCTCTCATTGGATATTTCCATTGATTACTTAATTGCTTTCTTATTTCAATTTTAGTTTAGTTAACTCTTTCAATTTGAAACCCTCCCTTAGTTGATAATGATTTTGTTCCTCTTGAAACTCGAACTAAACGAACACACAATGACATTTACGTGTCGATAGCATTGCTCTTCGAGAAATCGACTCGGGAGATTTACTTTTGTAAATCTTTCGGATTTTATAAATAACTTTTGAGCAACCAAAATACAAACATGCAAATTGCAATACCTTAAAAGAATCATCCAAAACTACACCAACATGCAAATTGCAATACTTTAAAAGGATCTAAGAAGGCTCTTAAAAGGGAAGAGTATAATGTAGAAGGATCTAAGAAGGGAAGAGTATAATGTCCAATTATAAGGGCACAGCTACTTGCCTATATATTGTGCAGTAAATCATTAAGTACTACGAGTATATAATTAAACAAAACCCATGATGAAATAATACACCACACTTTCTCGTGCAATCAAATTCTGAATATCTAACTTTTTTAGTCATAATTTGGAAGAATCATTTAAAAACTTATATTATTATTATAAAATTGAATTACTTTCATTTCAATTATTTATTCATTATTGATACTAAAATTTAAAAAAAAAAATGACAAAAAATATGAGTTAAAAATATTTTTTTAATTTAAAAATTAAAGTAAATGTGAGTAAAATTTAAAAGTAAGTAACTATAAAGTAAATAAAATTATATTTTAAAATAAAAAATAAATAAATAATGTTATTTTTAAAAATGTACATATATTGTTGAAACATTTAAAAAAATATGTATAATTAATTGAAACAAAAAGTATTATTGTTATTACTGCATTATATTGTTTCATTTATAGTTAGTTGAGGTATATATTGAAGAATAAAATGAAAGAAAATATATTTGCAATCACCTTTTCATGATGTCTATATTCAATTCATGTTAGGGAAAGTAGCAGTGGGACCTTATTTTATTGTTCACAGTTGTTTTTACAATGAAATTAATATTTAGATTCTAAGATTGTCTAATCCAAAATTATTTTAATATTGAAGTGAGAGCATTTTCAATAGTGTACTTCAAAATATATGTACAATTCATTACATTAACAATAATTTGTACCTATAAATTTATACCTCAACATTTCAATGGCTTGAGATACAATTATCTATCTTTTTTGTATATGAAACCCACAACATATGACACATTTTTAATTTGTACATAGTATCAACAATTTAATACTCACTTTTCTCTATTCACAATTATACCTAATTTCTCAATAGTATACATAGGTACAATTTTGTGTCACGTAGAAATTGTACATACCATTGGGGATACTCTAAAATTCTTTTTACATAATCCTTTCTTTATGCCAGACCGATTTCCACACTTTCCTTTACAATTGAAAAGAATTTCTTTATGCCAGACCGATTTCCACACTTTTCTTTACGATTGCAAAGAAAGTGATGTGAACGGAAAAAATATATTTTCTCTCTCTCACAATAGATGCATTACTTTTCTTTTTTGGTGTACCAAAAAGGAAATAAAGATTTATTTTTTCACTTTAAAATACAAATTTACCACTTTATTCACATGCTTTATAAATTTTACTTACAATTACTTTATTTTTTAATTTAAAAATATATTTTTAACTTTTACTTTTTGGTCAAAAAGTCAAAAAACAATATTTTTATTAATCTGCTTGCTCAAAAAAATGTATCATATATTATGGGAGGGAGTACTATTTTTGCTCTATTTATAGAAATTATAATTAATTTGTTCAATTTTGAATTTAGTAAAATGTATACTTCTATTTCATTTGTCCAAACTTAATATTATTACTAAAAAAAATATTGTTTTTTAATATTTTCATCGAAAAATAAAAATTATAAAATTATTTTTAAGTTGAAAATAAAATAATTGTTAACAAAAAAATTAAAAAATATAAAATTATATTTTAAAATAACAAATTGTTTATTATTTTTTGGATATGAGATTATGAGAGCATTTTCAATATTTTACATAAATATATGTACAAAATAATTGACATGTCATCAATTATTTGTATTTGATGTCACATTGAAATTGTACTATACCTACCATACAAGATAGTTCTGAATATAGTCAATGAAAATATAATTTTGACCTCATATAAATTTAATAAATATATTCAATTAATTAAATTGTTTTTTTAATAATTTTCGTTTAGGAAAGAAATGTAATACTATTAGCAATGGAAATAATTTACCAGTCGTACATATCTACTAAGTTTTGTTCTGTGAGTGCATGGTATCATTTCATTTGTGGAAACATTGAATAATTAATATTTGTCCTTATCAACATCTTTATACCTTTTTCTTGGTAACATCATATTTATAATATACTGTATATAATATATGTATAACCACACAATCATTATCACAAGTTTTTCCAACTAGACTACATTTATTTTTTAAATATAATTAAGTTTGTTAAAATTGCAAAAGTTATATCTTTAATAAGTAATCAAAGTGAAGCATATGAATAATCATACAGTATTATCGAAATTGGGTCTACCACTTATCTTTTGAAAATTAATTATACCAGAAATGCATATTGTGGAAAAAAACGTGCAAAATCTGCAATTTTCTAAAAAAAAGGAACAGCGCCCAATTAAGCAGCCCTTTATCACCAACCACCACGCGTACGCGTTGCTCTCTTTCTTTTTTTCCTTGTAAAAGAATATGGATTATTACAATCGTGCCATTAAGGTTTTGTCAAATTACAAACACACCCCAAATTTTCTTCAAAAATTAATGAGAATCCAACTCTTGGAATTCGTATTTTATCTTACTATAAACATTCTCTTAGCGAGTCTTGATTTGTTTCTCTAATAGCAGTAATTGGGTGACAATAAAAGATATACTGTACTTACATTTTATTCAAAAAATTACAAAAAATGTGATTTGTTATTTCGGGAATTTTCAAAGCTTTAGTTTATTAAAAAAAGAAAAGAAAAAAGAATGAAGTCTTTAAGTCGCATCATTAGAAGCACGACTCTAGCAATTAGCACTTTAGATATGACACCCCTATCACGAGTTGCCTCCCTTGCTAGTTAGTGTACTATATAATCCATTCATCCCTCATCTCACAACCAGAATGTGTCCACGGCCGTCCAATATTTCACCAACGGCTGAGATCCGCCCAAACATTTTTATTGCCGTTTTTGATTGATTTAAAAGCACCAGATTCAATTATGATGTGACACCTTCAAGCCGCATTCTGCGGTTAACCCACCACGCGTTTCAGTTCAACTATAAACCATGGTTAATTAGTGTGACTCCATGAGTCATTAACTTTATCCCCATCTCAACTAGTATTTAATTATGAATTGATTGATACAAGTAAATAAAGATAAATGTAAAAATAGTAAAACTATCTCCATCCTCAATGGTATGTACAATTCCTATATGAGATGTAATTGTACCTAGGTACACTATTGAGAAATGAGGTACAATTCATGAGAGAGAAATTTGAGTATCTAAGTATTAGATACAATTTCAATTGTGGGCCAAAATAATCAAGTTTGCATTTTTTTATTATTTCTTTTGTAATATATGTATGTAAATAAAATAAAAATGTTTATAATGGTGGGACCTACAAATATATAAATTGTACCAGTACATTGTATTACTAGGGAGTGTAGGTATAAATTGATAAGTATAATTTATTTTTGATGTGGCATCTAATGTGACACAAATTTGTACCCAAGTATAAATATACCATTGAAGATACTTTTATCGGTGAGTTTCACTGAACGTTTATCAATAAGACAAAATCACCTTTTTAAAAGAAAAAAAATATTAAAACTAAACTTGCCGAAACAATTGCAAATTCATGTTCACTAAAAATCACGCCACATGTCAACACTAAATTTGTCAAAAACTTATATTTAATTTCAATTCATTTTTATATAAGAACTTGTATACTACGTATATGTATTTATATTTTATTAAAAAATAAAATAAAAAATTCTAAAATTCATAATTTTAAATTATCTACAAATTGAGTATAATATTTATATGGTTTCATACACAAACAAAAAATTATTTTTATAAATTTTATTTCAAAATTTTAAATTCTTTTTTTTTCAAACAATATTTTTTATATTACTATTAATATACTTATTTTTTAAAAACATAAGGAAAATTTATTATATCAATTAAAATAAATAAATAATTTTAGATTGGGTTGAGTTGTTCATAAAGTTAGAAAATTTATAAAATGGTTAGTGTTATAGAGTTTATTCTTGGTTACCCCATGGGTACTACCCTCATCCATGGGGATTAAATCATGTGTTAATGTTTTACACATTGCATAATCCACATGGATGAGAGTAGTACCCATTGAGTAGCCAAGAATAAACCGTGTTATAGATTGCTTATAGATTGCGTAGAAAAAAAGTAAAATAAAATAATATTTTATTAAAAGTTTGAGTTGAGTTGGGTTGCTGATAAACATAGTCTAACAGCATCTCTAACCGATACCAAAAACGGAGTATCGGAGATGCTCATTATAGGTCTTAATGTGGGACCACAGAAAAAATACTTAAATTTACGTTTAACTTAAACTCAAACCAAAAACATTATTATTTATAAAATGATCTTTTTTATATAAATTAATAAAAATAATCTATCTCCATTTTTTTAGTTTTTTATTTAATATTTTTTATAATATAATTTTTTTTAATAATCATATAATTAATAATTAAAATAAATTTTAATAAAAATATTTTTAATAATGAAAATAAATTAAATATTACAATATATAATATAATTAAATATTAAATTATTTAATTGACGTTAAACATAAAATAACAGTATGAATATCACAATATTTTTATTATTATGTTTAAAATTAAATAATGACTATTAAATTTTTTTATATCAAAAAAGTTAAGAGGTTAAATTGTAAATTTGTAAAGATATTGGTTATTTATAAAAAGTTGTATAAGAAGAATATTTTTAGAATATTCTTTTAAGTTTGAGTAATGGAATCTCGGTTGGAGTCAAATTAAATTTAAAATAAAATTTATTTTTGAGTTTAAGTTTTTGTATTCGGTTGGAAATGGCGCACTATAAATTTGGTGATGTAAATATTACTATAAATTATTTACTTTAATTATTATATGTAATTATTTTATAAATTGTACTCACATTTATTTTTATTTTTTTATTTTAAAACTATTTTTATTTATTATTATTTTATTAAAAAAATTAAAAATTAACATTTTTAATAATTTCTTTAAAAAAAATAGGCAACTTTTATGAAAGTATATAAAGTACAATTAATTCATGGAGAATGTCCATCACTCTTACATTAAAATATGAAAGTTTGTAATGTTAAATCAATAAAAAAAAATGAACCAAAAAAAAAAATGAAAATGTTGGGGTGAGTCGCGTGGAAGTCACCTGCACAGTAATGCGCCGACTTGGAGTAAATGTTCGAGCATGTTGGGTCGACGGAGTCTAAACAAAGCGTTTGTACCCACGCGCCTGGGGGGCCCGCAACTATGCACTCGACACGTGTCAATATGTTACTGCAGAGTGGGTGGCGTCTTTGAGTATCCAAACTGTAGCATTGCCCCAAACTATCACAATGGCCGAGGCTCAGCTTATTACCTCATCCTATTTTCTAACTTTTTTTTTTTTTTCTCTTTAAACTAATTAAAATAGAGGAAATTAGAATGTAAGAGTATTTAATGTTCGATCATTAATATTTTTGCTGTAGATATTTTGATCATTAATTTAATTCACAATATATATTTGATTATATAACATCAATTTAATTGCTATTTCACTCTTATTTTATATAAAAATTACGATTGTGCACGTCATTCGATTTTTTTTCTATGTCAACTGCAATATTTTTTGTTCGAATTTTAAATTTTACGGTTCTTAATTCAAGTACTCTACTAACTGATCTAATAATCTTTAACGAGATCATCATACGATTATACTTGGCTTCGAGTTGAGTGCGTAGTGATTTGTGTTTGATCACAATTTAAAATTTTATCACTATCGATCGATTTTCAATTTTCAATTTAGTTGGTTTCATTCATGTTTATCATTCATTTAACATGAAAATACATAATACTCTATTTTTTCTAAATTAATGATCAAATTTTATTTATATTATAACAAAATGTGATTATTAATATTAATTTAATATTGAGATAATATTTATGGAAAAAGGTAAAATATTCACATGTAAGTGAATAAAAAATCATTTAATATGTATTTAGTAAAAAAAATGTAATTTAAAATATTAAACCCATTGAATGTGTCTTTAGTAACAAAAATATTACTATTGATTTAAAATATTTAAACGAGCGACTTAAATGACATCCACACGTGCAATGTTATTGACTTGAGCTTATTGAATTTGGTTAAACACAATTAGCTTCAAGCTTTGAATATTCGATCTTAAATTGATATACTGTATATCCTTGTCTTTGACTTCGATTAGGTTGCAAGTCAAACGGCTTGACTTTTAAGGGAACGACAAAAACTAATTAATAATTATTAAATTATCAAACTCAATAATTAATTTACAATTTTATATAGAAAGTCTAGTGAAATTAAATAAATGAGTTTTTTGTAAGCCGTTGATTTTGTTGTTGCTCGTTGTTCTAATACAAAACTACATTTTTATAAAAAAAAATGTATTTATGAATCTATATAATACGGAGTTTATATAATATTCCGAGATAACAATACTTTTTTTATCAATAAATTAAATACCACCCAATAGTCTTGGGAAAAAAGTTGAACGTAAAGGAACAAAAATTGGATGTAAATATCAGAATATTAGTAATTTATTTATATTAAAAAACTATAATTAAATATTTGAGTTCAAAAGTGTAACTCATTATTAAATAATTATCGTTATTTAATATTTTAATTATACCCTTTATTGTAACTGCACTATTTTTCTAAGTCATCATTAGAATAATTGAAATATAAGCACCTACATAAATTTTGGTCAACAAAATAAAAAAAAAATAAGAAAATCGAAATCTTTGACTTAAAACGACATTCACGTGCAAACTCATTTATTGAATTTAACTTGCAAGATCTCCAATTGAAATGTATTTCAAATTTTGTCGACTTTATTACACCTATATTCGATCTTGAAATTAGGTTTGTAGAATTTTCGTCATTATGCTAATGGGATTGCGGTGGAAGTCAAGTCGTTTCACAAAGAATTAAACAAACCCAACACTAATAGATTTGACTAAATTAATTTGCATGTGGTTATATATATATATATATTTAAAAAAATAATTATATATACAATTTATAAATTGAATCCGAATATTAACATAAATGAACAGACATGAAAGTGAAAAATAATTGTGGAATTTACTAAAAAAGATGGTTAAAATAATAAGGTTGACAATAATTGTGACAAACAATATAAAAAGATTTACATGTTTTTTAGACAATAATTGTAATATCCCGGACGTATGTGGTTGATAATCGACTCTTAAAGGTCGATTCAATTATCAAAATTGTGTTCAGAGTAATTATATTTAATTTTGAAATTCCTATGAATTAATGTAAAAATATTATTGGAATCGCAGAATATAGTAATGGACAAATGGGTTGGTAACGTGGAGGAAAGCCAATTAGGAGTCGGTGTTGATGAAATATTTTTTGTGAAAACAATTTAAGATCCTATGGTATAAAGTGTAATTATAGTATGAGTGAAAATAAGGATTGTAAAATTATTGTTGTTGTGTATAAATCTTGCATGATTATTGTTCATTTGTGGATATATATATATATATATATATATATTTCAATAACAATTTAAATACTAAAAAAAAATCAAGAAATTGTGTCATTCATTTTATATTTATTTTTATATATATGTTCAAAATAATTATGTTATTCAGATTATAACTGAAACTGAATATTAACATAAATAAACAGACAAGAAAGTGAGAATTAGTTGTGGCATTTACTAAAAAAGGATGGTTAAAATAATTTGTTGGACAATAATTGTGACGTTTACTAAAAAAGATGGTTAGAAAATACTAATTTTTGGACAATTATCGTGACATTTAATAATTAAAAAAAGTTTTAATTTTTTTTAGACAATAATTGTACGGAGTAATAGATTATCACGGACATTTGTGGTTGAAATTCCACTCTTATAGATCGACTTAATTGTGAAATTCTTATGAATTAACGTAAAAATATTGTTGCAATTGCAGAATATAGTAATGGACAAATGGGTTGGTAACGTGGCGGCAAGCCAATTAGGAGTAGGGATTGATGAAATAATTGTGAAAATAATTTAAGATAATGTTGGTATAAAGTGGTAATTAAATCACGAGTGAAGATAAGGATTGTAAAATTATTATTGTTATTTTATGAACAAATTTTGTACTATGATTGTTGCTAATCCAAAATAGTAAAAATACTTGAATATTTAATAAATAAAAAATATATAGTAAAAATACTTCTATATTAGTATTTCACTTTTTTTTTTTAATAATTTATTTGAGAAAGAGAGTTTTGCTTACTGAATCGTACAAACGTTAAATAATATTTTCAGGCGTCTGTGGTTGCTTGCGTGCAGTTTCTTCCAATTCTGGGAGTGAAAGGAATCTCTCCTTTTACGGTATTATTTACACATTTTTTTTTACTTTATCCATTGTGCAACCGAAATTACGTTATTGCCCTCACACGGACGAACAGAGTGTATTTATGAGCGTGCCAGAGAAACAAAGGCCATAATGAAAGCAAGATCAAATTTGCAGTAGCTACAAAATCTCTCGCGCACAGAACCTAATTATTTTTATTTGCATCATCACCTCCAAAACCCTTTTTCTATTTCCACCTACTGTATGGGCTGTCTTGATTTCAAGCTATTATTGTTAATGCATATAAGCTTCTCCTAGGCATTTAGTCGAACACCTGCGAATCCCGCAAGATTTTCTCCTTCCTTGTAAAAACCATTTTCTCTGTTTTCTTGAAGTTAAAAAATGGAGGGTTTCACGAAATGTCCTCAGCTGCTCGATTTGATTCCGAGAGGGTTTGCGAAAAGGGTCGAAGAGGAGCAACTCCGCCATGGGTTTTCGGAGGAGAAGAAGCTCGAGCTCAGCCTCGGCCCGCCGGGCGGAGAATGGAACCGTGGCGACGGGTCTCTGTTCTCCAGATCTCCGTGGCAAGAACAGTGTTCGTTTCTTCATCTTCAATCGGGGGTGACGAAGGAATCGTCACGGGCCGGTGGGAATAGAGCGGAGCCGTTGCAGGATGTTGAAAAGAAGACATTTTCAGCCGCTGAACCTGCAAAGAATACAGCTAGCAGTGCTCAGAAAAGGTAACTTTTTTTTCTTTTAATTTGAAAAAAAATTCGATTTTATACATGGGATATTCACTGTTTTTGGCTCTTGTTAACATTTGTCTGTACATGTTTGCTGTGGTCCATCCATGCATTGATTGTTTCTTGCCATTAATGTCCTGCTTCTTCATTTTTGTTTCCCTGTAGTTTAGCTTTCGCGGTAGGTAAAAAAATTTGGGGTAAATCCATAATTACTGAAAAGTAAATGTTTGAGGGTTTCACATGATTTCAAGAAAGCAAGATCCAAACTTTTTCTGTGATATTAGTAAACGAGAGATTAAGGGCAGTTCATATTTTTTTTTGGGTTTTTAAATTAAATATTACTACTTGACTAAGTTGTGCAATGATTAAGGCTCCCACTTATATCGTTTTCCATTTGCTAACTTTAATTCTTGTCTCACTAAAAAAAACAGGACTGCTCCTGCTCCAGTGGTGGGATGGCCACCAATTCGTTCATTCAGGAAAAATATTGCAAGTGGAAGTTCTCCTAAATTATGCACCGAGTCCCCCGGTGTGGGCCCGGAGAAAGCTTCAGGGGGCCCGAATTCGGCAGAAAATGGCTCGAGGAGCCTGTTTGTGAAGATCAACATGGACGGTGTTCCCATTGGGAGAAAAGTGGATCTCAAGATGAACGACAGTTATGATAAGCTGTCCTATGCTGTTGACGAACTCTTTAGAGGCCTTCTTGCAGGTGACTACACACCTAATCTTTGTTATATAATTTTTTAGAATCGTAACAATGTTATTTACTTTATTTGCGATTTCGAGGGATAACAATGGGTACTCTGTGTATTGTTTCCTAAGGTTCAGTTTAACTACAAAAAACTCAAAGAGAGTGTGTTTGGTAAACAATAACCTTAGAAAGGTTATTGTTTGTGATTTATAAAGTTATTGGGGTCTTTTTGTAAATTTGACAAACCATGTTTTTGTAATTTTCCATTTATTGAGGTGATCAAGAAAACAACTGATTCCTTTTTCCACTTTGTGTTTGTAGCTCAAAGTGAGTCGAGTTGCGCTGGTGGAATGAAAGACAAGAAAGACGATGGGAAAGTGATCGGGTGTTTATTGGACGGGAGTGGGGAATATACTCTTGTGTATGAGGATAATGAAGGCGACAGGATGCTTGTTGGGGATGTCCCTTGGCAGTAAGCATCTTTTCTTACCTCCGTGGATAGATTGACATTACTGCCCTTCTTTATTAGTTAAATTATCCCTAATGCTAATCTGATTGCTCACACTTGCTAATATATTAATCCCTTTGATTTTGGATTTTTCTTGAGTCTCAAATCTCGTGTTGGTCTTTTTCTCTGTAATGACTTGTAGAATGTTTATAGTTTTGGACAAATGCTATTGTCTTGGAATTATTTCTTAGAAAAATTAAATTTACTTGATAACATAACATGCATGAATAATCATCTGATTCATTTTGCAATATAATAAAATTCCACATCCCTTCGCCTTGCATGTGATCTTGTGTGCTAAAAAGCAGGATAAACTTGCAAAAAAAAAAAAACAAAAAAAAAAAAACATTGCCATTTTATTTTATTAAAAAATGACCCAACTATATTTTCAAATTACGAATATCCCCGATTATATGTATTTGATAGGCAAATATAGTTCTGAATAGCCGTTTTGTTTATAGTGTAATCTACTAACTGTATATGTGATGTTCTATTTCTTACCAGCATGTTCGTTTCGACTGTTAAAAGATTGCGCGTGTTGAAAACCTCAGAACTTTCTGCATTATCTCGTGAGTTATTCTCCTAAAATCTTCTGCCTAAAAGGAAAATTTTCATTTTGAAGCTCTCTTTTTTTGAAAAATAAATAAAGTCTTGTTTGGATTTAGCAAAATTCAAACTTAAACGTGGTTTCTATTCTTTGTAGGTGGAAGTAAACAGGGAAAGCTCTCGCATAGAGCTTGAATTACAGCCTGCCAAGAAGAGAGAAATCATTATGCGTTGTTGTTAATTATCGAAGTTTCAATACATTGAATATATATGTATTTAAGAAAGGAAAAATGGGTTTCCTTGGTAGTTTGCTGGTGCTAGTACTTCCTGCTTGTTTATTACGTTCTTTAAAGATTTGGCAATTCTGGGTTTTGTAGAAAGAGTAACTTGAAGTTTGATTTGTATAATTGTGTTATTTTAGTTTTTGGGCCTTTGTTATGTGTTGTTTTCAATCTTGATTTCTAATGTGTTTTTAGAGTAATTTTTATTTTGAGTGTAATAAGAGTTACCCAAGTCAATAAAATTTGAATAATTACAAAATCTATCCCTGAAGTGTATACAAATGAAAATTAGAAGAATTCAAGTTCAAACAGAAAATGATTAAGTTGTTGTTTAACATCTTACAAGTTGGATACAGCAATTACAATTATACCCTTCAATTTTCTAAAATAGGATAAACAACTCTTATTCCTTGCATTTCTCAAAGAGTGGATGGGCATAATTGTAAAATGTCTTTATTGTCAGCCGCTGCTTGTACAAAATAAAAATGCACAAGATTCACCAAACTCTCCAGCTAATTATTGGACTCATGAGTTTCATCAACTAGAACTCACAATGCTTACAATAATAATAATAATAATAAAAAAAAACCTGGAGAAGCATGATTCTCCCCCCAATGGCTTCTAGGCGACATACAGCGAGTTCGAAGCAGCAAGAAGGGCAGCCCCGATTCCCGAACCATCATTCGAGTGCTCAACTGTGATGCTTTTCGATGCTTCCTCTCCAAGCAACTCGTTCAATGTGTTCTCCAAGCACTCTCTGTATTCAGTGTAGTGCTCGTATAAACCTCCGTCCATGGCTACAACTGTCTTCTTTCCATCTTCTTGTACAGTGTCCCTTCCCATTTTCTTCAAGACCCCGAGGACACCGGCAGCAGCAAGACGGGCCCCGCGTGTGGTGATGATGTCACAGAGGTGTACCACAACTTTTCTCGTTTTTAGGGAGGTGGAAGGTATCTGAGTTTGCAGGGGTTAAATTACAGAAATTCGACATCTAAGTTGCATGATAAAGACACACCCAAATTTAAATTTTATAAAACATCCTTTACAATTTTTTTGTCTTGCATACACTTCATGTTAATCCTAGTTAGCCCCTTGATTTTAGCAATAAATCCCAAAAGGTAAATTTGAAGTAATTTTTAAAGACTTCTTTATGAAAATAATATAGATCAAACCTCAGGGGTACTTTTTATTTTGCTATAGGTAACGAAAACATGATAATTATACAAAAACTGACCCTGAAGTGAAGTTGCATTGAAAATAAAAGTACATGTCAAGGGCATATTTGTAATCCATTTTATTTATAAGAAGAAAACAAATTCTAAACCTCAGAGGTTGTATATACTATATCACATATCATGAAGTCATATCCTTGCAACGGCTAAAGCAGTGTACAAGAAAAATTAACAGTATTTAAACAAGACTCGAACTATCACCTCTAATATGTCCTTCAATTTGCTGTCTAGCACTCTGAGATCAGAGGATGTATCGTGATGCATGGCCGACATATCTGGTGTCCTGCAAATTATTGGAGATGGTGAAAATGACAATACAATTTTTCCCCTTTTTTCAATTTGGGTACCAGATTTTATTAGGAACTTAAAAATGGATTAAACAAACAAAATATTATTCAAGATTTTTCATTTTAACTCTTATGATCGATACCGAATAAATTGTAGATTCAAAAACTGACCTAAATAAACATGTGATAAAATTCCCACTGCCAATTCATGTGAGAACAAAAGACATGCAAGTACTACATTCAAGTATTTAATTGGGAAATGTGAGAACGAATGACATGCCATACTACATTCATGTTTACCAGGGAAACGTGAGCACAATATAATATTCAAGATAGTAAAAAAAGAGCCGAAGACTCATTGCCATGAAACTTGGGAGTGTTAGAAATAAACAGTTAGTCATAGCACCTCAATATGAATGGTATCTTAAGCTTGGCTGGAACCCCGTTACCGAAAAAGGAAGCTTCTTCAGCCAACCTAAGTAAAACTCTCCTTAAAATTTCTCCCAAGTACATTCCAGAGGTTAACTTCTCAAATATCTGAAAGAACAAACAAGCTTTGATATAGAGAACATATTTGGCCAAAGACACAAGCATTGAAAATACAGAGGGTATTCGTAATTTTTAAAAATAGCAGTGTTTTTGTGTTAATTAGGCAAAACATCAAAGGTAAAATTTTGTAATTGTCCATTTTCTGAATTAATATACCGATAACTATGAAGGAAATAACAAATGTTTTAATTCTTGCCTGTTCACCAGGGTTTAAGCTTTCTGCATCCAATCTCTGGTCATACTCAGTAAGTGGAAGATGAGATGACGTGAAGTTGCCCCATTCCATATTTATAACCTGAACAATAGAAGATTCAATCACTCAATAATTTCTCTACTTTTTACCTTTTTCAAGTGAGCACCTTGTTAAAAATCTGACAAATAATAAATAATTTTCTAACCATTTCTCCAGATTTAGGCAAAGGACCACCCCACTTTGGAATAGCTTCTGCACTTTCCACATATGCAGCATTGGTTCCAGTACCCAATATAACGGCTACAACAACATCATTATTGGTATATCTTCCTCCAGCTAATGTCCCAATTGTATCATTAACCTAAGCATATAATCAATCATCATCCATGTAAAGCCAAGAAATAAAATAAAAAAATTCAAAAATTTACTTTGTTATATAATTATATGTTTACAAAATTGCACCCTATTGTGTTTGTTAGGTAAACTCAAACCTAACAAATACTGAAAAGATAAATATTTTTTTCTTTAATGAAGTTATCAGGGTGATTTTTGCAAGAAAAAAACATGCCAGTCTTCAGTAGTAATATAAACGCACCAGAGCCGCCACACGCATTTCAACACCCTTTCTTTCCAAGGCTTTTGTCAGTTCAGCCACGACATCTTGGCCGACCTATAACCATCAATAGATTTGTAAGGAAAATAATATGAGAAGTGACATATTTAATTTCATGAATTCCAAAGAGAAAAGTTAGCGAAAGTGAGCTTAGTAAAAAAACGAAAATTACAGTATCACTAATAGAGAAGCCCTTTGTCCACCTAAGAAGTGTCCCACTATTTATCGAATTTTGCATCACGGGAAACGAGAAAGTGAAACCCAACTCCCTCTGCCTCCCGGGAGTTTGATCGTGAAATATTTGTTCCTCTTCATCCACGAATTTCGCGAGTTTCTCGGCAATATAATCAAAAAGCGCCTGGAAGCATTTTAAAGTTGAACACTCAGATAACCTCTTAAAGGGAAAATAACAAATGAAGGAAACAGGTTAGTAAATAAGATGATTGCATTACGTCTGAAGTCCCACACATTAACGCAGGGGGAATTGATGCCTCAGCAAATTCCTGATGAACAATGCCTCCTTCTCTGCCTCCTAGTTGAACTCGCAAGACTCGGAAATTCGTTCCACCAAGATCTAGTGCATAAAAGACTCCTTTCTCCTCACTGAGACAAATAGAAAATAAGCATTCAAAAGGTGTGAATACGATACGCGAGTTTTCTTTTTTCATAACATGAAATAGCACTATGCCTACGTAAAATCGAACAAATCAGCAACTCAATCATTACAAATGCATAATACAACCCCATCAATTTTCCACATAACTCAATCAAACACAATTCATCATTTGATAATTAATTAATTGATAATCATAATTGAAAAATTAAATTAAATTGAAGGATGATATGGGATTACCCAGTGGGGAGATTATCGACATAGCTAATTAGCATTTTCAATTTGCTGCCGCCGTCGGAGACCAACCCATCGGCCATCTCCACAGTCATGGCATCGGCCACCTGCTTCAGTTTCCCCTCGGGGGCCTCGCACTTCTCCCCAAACTCCCTCACTATATCCATGGCACGGGTCCATCTGCCGGAACTCTCCTTCCGCCGCCGCACCACGAAAACCGCAACTCCCACCGCCGCCGCGGCCCCGATCACCGCCGCGGCAACCGCCACCTTCCCCGCTCCATCCTTCATTTTCGAGCTGAAAAGGGGAATGTTGTATATCTTGATTTCGGAGTCTACGAGAAATGGGGTAAAAGCGAGAGAGGATAAATTGAACACGACGGGAATGATGGAAAATCAATATAAACGCCGGGTCAGATTTTGATTCGCAAAATGAAATAAGATCCGAGTTTTTTTATACCTGAAATTGCTTTGCAGAGTAATTACAATAATTCTTTTTTTTTCTGTAATTTATTACAGTATTTTTTTCTATATTAATTAATTTATTATTTTTCCACATCCTATTTTCGATTGGATTGGATTGGATTGAAATGGTATACTGTAGTATAGATTAATTAAAAAAAGATCACTGTATCATTCATTTTTTTATCTCAATCTTTTTGAAATATATAAATTAATTTTTATGATAATATATATTTAAGTTGTGTTATTAAAATATTGTAAGCACATAATATAAATTTAAAACAATATAGTATGTGCTTAAATGTATACTTTTAGAATATATATAGTCTAAATTATAACTTTTAGTTTACGTATATTATTCTTATTATTTTAACCATATTATACTTATATATGACAATAAAAATAAAAATATACTATGCATACAAATGAATATGATTTTGTTTATCTAATTTTATTAGGAGTATATGAGTAGCTTGTAAATTAAAGAGAAATTCACTAAGAAGGTGTTTGGTAAGTTTTTAAATTTATTTGGTAATATTTTAAAAAGATCTTATAAAACTTCAAAATAAGATGTTTAGTGTTTAAAACCTTTTGTAATTTTAAGACAAAAATATTTTTGAAATTATTACTCCTACTTTATAAATATATATTGTATAATAATTGTGAAAATATTATTTGTTTTAATATTTTTTAATTTTTTTTTTTACAATATTTTTTTAGTAATTTTATTTATATAAAATTTTAAAATATCAAATAAATTAAAATTTTATAAAAGCCTTTTTTAACTAGGATGAATCAAAACTCTCAAATTCAATGTACATTCACACCGCAAAATTAATTAATTTTAATACACCGGAGTATTAATCAATTATTTTACATAAAATCATTATTTAATAATTATAGACTCCCATTTTGCCGCGCTTCATTGTTGGCTCATCGTCCCATCATTCCTATATTTATGATATATTTTCTCATTATATTTCGTGAGTATAGTTCTTAATCATAAGATCCACAAGTGTTGAAAAAGAGGTCGACTCGCAGTTCACGTGCTGAAAACAGAAAAATCAGTCACTGTAACGAATTTAAGTTCTGCTGTCCAAAGAACAACAGATTGAGTACTGCTGTCACATAACAGCAGATTCAATTATGCAGCGGAAATAGTAAAAGGTAAAACAACTGGAAAACGTAGAAAAGAAAGATATAATCTTCGTAAGTTGTATTAATCAATACAACCTACCAAGCTGCTTCAAAAGCAATAAACTTTCACTATAATCGTGAATACAAAATAATTCGAGAAAAATAAATAAAGACTAAACAATCACGAGATTGAATAGTTAATACTCGGATAAATATCTAAAAAGTAAAAACGTGTGCTGGAAAATATTTTTCTCTCTAAAAATATGGCGCTCCAGCTTCTTAATCTTCAATTCACGTGAGTCTTCTATTTATAAGACACAAGTCTTCTCCTCCAAGTAATAAGTCTTCCATGGTAAAAAGACTCCTTCCATAACTAGAAGATCTTGTACCTTATCTTATAGATCTTGAATATCTTTTTGTCTTTATCTTGGATTTTCCTCCCAATAATAAATATTCCCAAAATAAATATTTCACCAAAGAAAGTCAAAATTAGTCAAAGTCAAAATTAATTAAATTAATTAATTTCAACTCCAACAAACTCCCCCTTTTTGTCTTTCTGAAGGTGTCGTCAACTCTTCGATGTCAATTCTCCTCTTGAAGTACTCTCGAGACGACTCCCCCTACAGATATGAACTCTCTTGGCAAATGTAATCAACTCTGCTCCCCCTACGAAAATAAACTTCATGTGAAGTCGTAAAACTCCCCTGCAAAGCTGGCGTCGTACTAAGTACTGGTACTGGGAACTGGGAACTCTTGCAGCAGGTCTTGAACTGAGAACTTGGAACTGAGAACTGAGTACTGGAACTGGAACTCTGTATGAACTGCGGTCTCTGTACTCAACGGGAAATATACACAAAGTGTACTAAACAGGAACAGTGCTCTCATCAGGTGAGTTAGAACAGGAACTGGTGGCAGACTAGTCGCACAACACATGAAAAACAGGAACTGGGAAACCAGTCACAAAACTCATGAAAACAAACTCCCCCTTGATGTGAGACTGGTCGAACACGTACAAGAACCACACTCCACAAAACATGGGTTAGGAGATAATGAAGAGAAATCGAATAATCAAATATCAAATATACCAAACAGAAATAAAATTGAAGACAACTAACGTGGCAATCAAGA